>CAXIPT010000002.1:16560044-16591980 GCA_964030475.1 Tethya wilhelma | reverse complement strand
CATGTATTATATGCAATAGACGCTACTTAAAAAAATATGCTGTTTGGTACATTAAGGTTAATTCTAAAGGGTCATGAATGCTCAACAATAGTGAAAGTACAAATAGATTCACACAGAGAGAGCTACAGTGCTGAGTATGTGGCATGTGAGCTGGCCACCAGTACTCATTTGTACTCTAGTAAAGATGCCATCAACAATAAATTGTCACAACAGTCACACTACACTGACAATGAGTGTGTGTGTGTGTGCGTGTGTGTGTGTGTGTGTGTGTGTGTGTGTGTGTGTGTGTGTGTGTGTGCGTGTGTGTGTGTGTGTGTGTGTGTGAGAGAGTGTGTGTGCTCTATAGTCGGTTATGAAATTCCTACCAATAAACAAGGCTTCTAATCACAGAGGAATGCACCTCTGAATGGGCCTGTGATTAGAGTGTGGACAAACTCGGCACCATTCCTGAGTGACGAAACACCACATCCCACAGACGACTGCATTGTGCCGAGAGAGGGGGGACAACACAACGACCGACAACACATCGTGCTCACTTTGTACATCTTGTTCAATCGATTTGTAAACTAACAAAAGTTGTTTGTCGTGGCGGTCTCACCAGTAGCATTGTTTGGTTCTTCCACATATGGTGATCCTTCACCAATAAAGGACACAATTATAAAACTAAACTACACTAAACCCACAAGTATGAAGGAATATAGGCAGTGTCTGCACTTGTAGACCAACCACAAGACATTACCACAGGCAGACAATGGACAATTTGCACAACAGAAAATTCCCTGGAGTGATCTAAGGAATGTAGACAAGACTCTCAACTGGAACTGTATCACTCAATTACACACACCACATTAGATGGGCAAGGGGGTAAATTCATTTCCAGTGGAGAGGCTACAAGTTCAGCACCATAATGTAGTGGGTTCAATTAGATTAACACAGGGACAATGGGGTCAGCAATGGCAATCTTTTATAGACCAAAAACCAGTGCACTTCTCTACACAGTATTGTTGAACAAACAAATGTGTATGGTAATTTGTTAATCAGTGTACTAGTTGAAGTGACGATTAGGCCTATTAAGAGTACACTTGTGGGAGATAGTTATGATGTGTGGCAAGAATTGTGTCACAATCAACTTGGGTGATGCCAAAATTCATGAACAATTTAAAACAGTACCAGCGTGTAGGCATGCAAGGCTATAGTACACACACCATTCTTGCATGCGTGTGTGTGTGTGTGTGTGTGTTGTCTGTCTCTAGCTCATACTCCACACCTTGGCATTAGTTTCACAATCCAATCAAAGGAGGTATTCTATCGCCATATCGTGTTACAATGCATTGTGCACATGACATGTTAAATTAATAGCTCCAGCTAGTCGGCAGTCTCTCATGCATGGGATGGGATACTCATTACACAAAGGAGAGAGATAAGAGAGAGAGAAAGAGAGAAAGTTAATCCCACACCTATCTCAAAACCCATTAACTCTTACAACATTCTTAGACTGTTTCCATGCAACTAATTCCCCAGGGGGTGAATTCGAATTGGGCTTTTTTAAGAACTCCTGTAAATATTATTCATAGTGCATAGCTAGCTGACCAGTGTATTTCTGAGGAAGGTATGCATGAAGCATGAATCAATGCCATGTACTATGACAAAATACAATACACAATTTGAATTGTAAAATGCAGCTTTTTTAGCAAGGAGTGACAAAAGAATTGATGGAACTATTTCAAAACGACCGGTACGTAACAGCAATTGATCTGGTAATCGTGCTTGTATACGTGTAGCTCTGTAAACAGTCTAATAAGAAGAAACTATGAGTTGAATGCAAAGCATCCATGATGATTTACATAAGTGAGGAAGCTACATGTACGAACATGGTACAGGTACGCACCAACACATGAGTGTTAGTTAACATGTAGATATTATATCTGCAAGCACGATGAAGCTCACCAAACACACACGCACACACACAAGTACAAATCACATCATTCCAGCCACAACTGAGACACGGTACATGCTTAGTCGATCAAATCAGCACAGTAATGACACAACACTCTCTCATCGTGCCTAAACCACCTCTAGAGCTTCCACCCACCCACCCACAGCTGTCAGCAGCTATATCATACACTCCAGAATGAAACCAGAATAAAAAAAAAAACTTTAAAGCCTGGGCTGTTTTAGTTCAAGAACCCTCACATTGCAAGCTACGTAGCATGGAATTTACCCAAATTTCAAGGAAAACAAAAAATCCAGCATACACATGTACATATACAGGTACATGTACATGTACATGCAGTTCTTGGGCCTGTGTGTACATAGGAATTACCACTATAGGCACTCAGGTTGTGTAATCAAATCTGAACAATAAAAATATTTACAAGATGTTTATTTGTCAACAAATACACCTCACTACATAACTGGGTAAAGCTCCATTGCTGAAGCCGACTCTAAAAAGAATAGGACGCGAGCTCAGCCATGTTGTCTCCAGGTGTGCGAAACAAGTGATGGAGCCTGATGAGGTTAAGTGGAAAGAAAAGGCTTCCATCAGCCATTAATGGAAATGGCATGAGAAACTGAGAAGTTATGAGGCTTTGTGTGGATCCATTAATAAGAGCCACATGTGTGTATTGGCAATTACTCACACATACTGGTTCTTGCTAATTGGTTCGGAGGTGATAATTACAGTAAACAAGTAAACAGTGTAAAATAAGTGGCTGTTGGAGAGAGAGAGAGAGAGAGAGAGAGAGAGAAAGAAAAGCTCACTATGACACTGAGTATCTATAAATAGCCACTTCAAACTACCAGCCAAACAGTACAGCATACAAACAAGTACAAGAACACATTATCCTGTATATTGACAGGGTCCCCCCTCAATCTCAACAGCTAGAGGTGGGAGATACACGTGTTCTACAAGTAGTACCCCCACACAACACTCTCCCTCACTCAGCTACAACTCACCAAGAGGCACTGTACACCAAGGGGATCCTCCAAGAGCTTGTCAAAGTTGGCTACCCATCCTGCTACTCTTCCACACTCTTCAGGGTCATCAGCTGCTCCATCGGCCACTGTTGTCAGGGTGGCTACACTACCGATGCTGGAGGTGAGGGGGCCATTCTTAGGGGGGAGGGAAGTCTGATAGGGGGACATGATTTGTTCTGGAAGGAGAATGGAGCATATAGAGTGAAACCATGAAGATGAATTAATGTGTATAAAAGGAAAATTGGCTACAAATTGACTTTGCGTGCACTTAATTCTGATGAAATCCACTTTACACACAAACTCTTGTGTATAGGAAACACTCTTCAACAAACCAAATGTAAAAGTACATCCAACCATGTTTACACAGAATGTCACCAAGCCACTCACTACAAATAATGCACATCAAGTGGGCATTATTCAGAGCAGGACTTTATAACCATAATCATGCATACGTCCATTATATTATAATTTGTTGTCAATTGAACCTGTGAATATAAATAAACTATGATACACCACCCACTCAACAAAGGTAGCGAATCTAGTTAACCAACTGGACAAGGCACAGCTGTGCATGTGGTCAGAGTTAGAGGCTTCATAGTCAAACCAACAGAGCACTATTTTGTCTAGCAAAAAGTTTCTTTTTTTAGTACTCCATCTAACTAGCCTTTATGCTTGTATACTCGTTAATCAAAAACCACTAGAATCAACTGTTGTTGGTTTGAAAGGTATTGATTAAAATTCTTGAGCTATTGCCAGCAATTATTGTTGGGGCGAGCACCGTGCACCGGCTTCCATATTCTGACATCTCAGAGTCTGGAAGGACCAGCAGTCTGATGAGAGTCTGATAGGACATCAGACACACTCAGCCCTCTACAACGTACACACCATGGAATAATACTTGTGTGTGTGTGTGTATATATATCTAGCGTGCTAGAGCATATAGATGATCAATTTGTACCTTGTAGTTCCATGACAGAGGTTTCAGATCCCTAAAGTGGGAAAGAGAGAGAGAGAGAGAAGAATTAATAAAACTCCTTTATCAAACACAGATTATAACAACTGCCAACTAATAGTCCTACACATACAAGTATATGACTGCCACACTGCATCTTCACTTGCCATCAAATTCATGCTAAACTAACTGAACACAAACTTAAACACAAACTTATAGTTCATGAGAAGACCAACTGGTGTTATTGTCACTACATTGCATCACTATAGGTCTATAGTACTAGTGACATATATATATTGACCCAGTATCCTGAAAGGTTAAAGATGGAAGTTTCCAGTGTAGTAATTAGGAGAGTATAATTAGGAGGACTGTGTCCACCATGAGTCAGTGGTCATTACTGAGAATACAGGGAGGAAGTTAGAACCTGTCTACATGTGTCTACTACCACACAGGCCAACCATCACACCTGCATAAGCCAGCACGATACCCATTCCAGTATCTTAAAAATTCAACAAAGTATTTATAATTTTCCAAGCCTAGTTAGCAAAACATTATTGAGCAGTTGGTTTAATAATGGCAAATACATACAAGCATAGGCACGCACACACACACACACACACACACACACACACACACAGCCAGCCAAGCAAGCATCAATCCAGCCACAACTATGTCCGCCATGATAGAAGTCGTACATGAAGCACTGGAGGTGCAGACAAGCCGCCCAGTTACCACACTCTCAGCTCCAGTCTGTGTAGACCAGGAGTCAAATGAACAGAACAGGTGGCTGTAATTCTGGGAAGAGCTAAGCTGTACAACATACAATTCCAGTGAAAACACACATACAATAAATGATAGGCACGAAAGGCATGCTTGCTCTCCTAGGCAACAACACGAAGAAACTATTTCATCTCCTGTGGAGATTCACATGTTTATTGCTCCCCCACACAAAGGAACGCACAGATACCATAATATTATACACACCTCACATGAAGCTCTCCACCTACAGACTACGAGACGACAAGGGACTTCAATCCCGGTCTGTTTGGCCTATCCACAACATAAGTGACACAGTGTACTATATGTGCACGAATGCACTTAGTAGTGAAGTTGATAAAATAGCTGGTGGCTTGTTTTTGTTTTGTTGTTGTCGTGTCCATGATATGGCGATGTAAGCAGAGGGTGTAGTGAGAAGGAATCACAGCGTACTTGACGGTGTTGTGCTAGGGGATGATTGAACAATCTCAGACAGTCAGATCAGGCGTAATGAGTCTAGGTGGTACATTGGTTGGCATGGAGAGGGAACCACTACTTCCTATCTTAGTACAGGGCTCTTGAAGTGGGGTAGTGGCTCTTTAATTATGTTAATATCCAGGGGAAGGGGGGAAAAAAACTCTATTTAGGTAATACTGTCTCACCTAATTGTTTACAACTACTACAGTGAAGTACTTGGCCCACAACTAACACTAGAGTGTGTAAAGAATTGAATCCACAACTAAACAACAAGCTACAGTAGTGGAACAGATGTTCATTGACTGGGCTCAGTGCTGAATACACAAAACTAATCCTGCTGCATGCACAATGTGTAAGTGACCCTCATTGGATAAATATCCACAACAGAGGAATGCATCAACACAACAATGTGCCTTGGTATACGATTACCACAGGCAACAAACACACATACAGTGAATGTACGTAGCTATACCATGAGTCCAACAAACACAAGGATGTGAGTTTAATTAGTCTCTCATCACCCCCACGGACACCCTGCCACGTAGCAAGACAACTTCAAATTACAGGGACAATTTGAAACCAATCACCGAACTCAAACAGTCCCAGATTTACTAACAGAATCTCACGACTCTAAGGTACAGCTTCTACGAGATCACACCTATACATGTAGCTTGAGCTCAGCAGCAGCAGCATAGGCAGTGGAAACTGAAAACTGGAGCTGTGGTGGAGTGTATGTGTGGATTACACATTCATGCAGGTATCAGTATATTATTGTGAGACTTGTGACTAAGCACACAGCTTGTCTTCCAGCCAGCACCTACCTATAATCCCTAATGCTATTTGGTGGTATGCAGTGGGTAGCCTTACCATTGCTGGGAGTCTGCTTGCGATGCACCCTCCAACATTCCATGCATGCCAGCTATTTGTTGGTTCTACTCATCCTTACAGAACTACGCACACATGTATACCATAGCACATCAAAATAATGTAAACAGTGCCAAATTTTTTCCATTCAACAATGCAACAATTGTTGAACACATGTGCTGTAAATCTTCCGTCCTGTCTGAACAAGTGTTACATTGTAATTTCCCCATGGACAGACACTCAACCGAAATGCCAGCCATTTTTCTGGTCACTTATCATGTCTCAGATATCTCTGTGTGTACACTAGGCCGTGGATCGAGTATGTCAGAACTGCCCACAAAACGAAAGATAAGTGTTGATGTTGTTCGCACCAGCCTCAGTGGCAGAATCTGATCCATGCAAACACAGCTCACAAACACATGGGAGAATCTCAACGCAGTAACCGGAGAACACACACTAGCTACTATCGTTGTGAGTTATGTGGTTTTCAAAACAGTACATAATACATTCGAGACGGTGAGTCATGTCCGTTGATAACATTGCCCGGCCAGGGTCTGTCTGTCTGCATGTCTGAGACCAAGTATGGCAGCTACGTGGCACATTGTGCTAATAACAATAATTTACAAATGAGCATCAATGACCACACCAAAATGAGAGCACACAGTACCTATACATTCTTCTTAATGGCCTTTCAGACGAGAGCAAGCAATAGATATTGTGAGTAGAACAACCTGTAAAGCTCAGCTTTGATGCTTCAGTGCAATAATTGATACAACAGCTTTAGAAGGTACAAAGATACACTAATAGGCTAATGCAAGAGGAGTACTCTACGTCTGAAAAACAAGCATTTCATTCTATTGTATCTCACACAATACCAACAATCTATAACAGGTGCACACGACGTTACAACATATTGAGCACTACGTAGTGGTGAGACAATAGCATTTGCAGTGTGGCAGCATAAACCAGTACAAGAAAGCACACTTATAACACGACATGACACAACACAAACAACGCACCTGTCGTCTCAAGCTGGGTCGCTGTGTTCTTATTGAAGAATGATATGGTGATGAATGATAGGGGCTAGTCATCATTCCCCCATGTCTTCTAGGTGACGCCTCCAAAGCCAGACCAGCTGATAACTTTGACTGAACCTGATAGTGCATCATGCGTTGCTGCATCTGCTGTTGTTTCCTCAAGGTGTTTGGACTTGGGGAGTGATGGTCAGCCACGGGGCTGGGGCTGCGGGACCGACTGTAAGAAGAGTAGCTCAGATTCTGAGGTGGCGTCGGTGATCGAGAACGACTAGCAAACGAAGAGTGAAAGCTCTGCTTCGACTGACTGATGTCAGAGAGACTAGAGATACTGGAATCGTCGGACATCTTCCTGGCATTGTCCAGCTGGAGACCTTGCTTGAGACTGCTGCTCTTTCGGCCGCTAGAGCCACCACTCTTATCATGGGAGCTTCCCAGAGGGGAGACACCTTTGCCCTCCCAGCTGTCAGACCTGGAGTGATTCTCCTTCGGAGAGTCTGCACTGTACCACGACTCACTGGCGGACTTCTGGTGGTAGGCCGGGGTTCCCATTGAGTCTGGGTACGTAATTCCTCCCTTGTTTGGTGAGGGATGGGAAGAGCTGGACGGGCGCGAGGATGAATTGAAGGAGACGTAAGTGTTTGGGTTGGAGTAGCCCCCAGTGGGAGTCGACGTGAGGATGTGACTAGGACCGGGAGAGAAGGCAGACGGACGCAAGTCAACCACATCGAGTTTCTTCTTCGACTTTTCTGGCGAAGAGCCGTAAACTGAATCACTGCTTCCTCCGCTAGAGCTCCCAGCACTCTGCATGGAATTCATTCCTCTGAGATTAGGATCAGAGCCCCCTCTAGGCGGTGACGACTGCTCAAACAACTTGGTGTTGCTGCCAGCCTCCCCTGTGAAGAGGCCTTGAAGGGCGTTGATGATGGTGACACTGGACGTGATGGGGATGGTCTTGGGTTTGGAAGGTTGTGTCGTACGACGGCTCTGTTGTTTCGATCCTTCAGTGCCGCTGTGAAGGATGAGGACACTCTTGTGCTGGATCACCTTGAAGATGTGGCACATGTGTGCTCGTATTTGGCCCGTCGAACTCTTCTTGCTTCCCTTCGATTGTGCTTTCTTCGTCACGATGCCAAAGTACTGCTCATCGTTGGTGCACACTCCACAGTAGTAGAGCTCTTCTCGTTTGTGCTTGAAGAGGGGGGTCTGACTCACGTTGAGGATCTTCAGCGAGGTGAGATTCACATCTAGAAACGCCTCGATGAACTCTTGCCTCTGACTTAGAAGGCGTCTGGTACACTCCTGGAGACATCTTGAGCTCAGCTCCCTGACGCTCCACCCCTCAGGGATTTCCACGGGACCGATATAGAGGACCAACACTGAGGCACTAGTGAAGGCACCAGCAGCCGGTGTGGGAGAGGGGGATGAACGCTTCGACGATACGTACAAACTCTGATCGCTATAACCGTGACCGTTGGATATCTGATTGGAGAGATTGCTCTGTTGACCGTTTGACTGTTGGACGGATTGAGTGAGGACCTTTCTCTTCAGAGGTGAGATGTTCGAGTTGGAAGAGCTGAAGGGTTTCTGACCGACATTGGAGCTGCTTCCACTCCTCTGAAACGGAGGCAGCTCAGAGTACTTGGGAGGAAGGGAATCATCGGTAGGATAGGGCTTTCGAGGTTCCATGATGTTCCTTGGGATGACCGGTGAGCTCTGGCTCATGGAGAACTCACCGAGGCTACGTATTCTTGTGAATCCGGTAGAGGAACGTAGCTGATTGTTGGGAATGACACGTTCGTTTTTGGAAGGCTCACAGACAGTGAGCCAAACACCAGGAGTGGTAGTGTTGAAGATGATTTGGACTACTTCCTGATGAGAGCACTGTGTTGTGTCACGACCGTTGACAGCTAGTACAAATTCGTTTTTCTTGAGTCCTGCTCTTTCAGCTGGTCCACCTGAAGAAACAGAGACACAGAGACTTATACAACCAGGTAGAGAAAGACAGAGTTTTCTCTGAGCAATATAGCTTTACTCTTTTCTGTTATAAACTGCTAGGATAACAAACTAGCTAGCTGAGCTACATACAGGAAATCAACAAGATCTTGAAGTACTCTACAACTGAACAGCAGACTAAGATGTCTCTAGTTTATGCCCATGTACACAGCAACCACACAATTTTACATCATTGTAAGGTCACAGTTGTTCCTGGAGCTCTTTACAAAAAAGACTTCAAAGGAACAAGTGAGCCTTTGATTGTGTACAGAGAGTATACAAACCCATAACAGTGGGCCTTTTGAGGCTGAATGTTTCACTACTTTTACACATGGGAGTTAAAAATGGAAAACAGCACAACCTGATCAGCTGTATTGTCACATGATTCTCATGTGTAGGTTACACAATTAATACTGCACTTTATTTAGGGATAGGCAAACAATACCATTATCCATACATGTTGCTGTATGGATATATGATTCAGTCATCACTTGTACAAACCTACGCACAAACACATCCAAAGCTAAGGTGTGAGATGAAAAGAAAGCATTATTTCATGCTCTATTGAGCTAACCAATCAGTAATTGAACAAAAAGGACTCAGAATGTCACAATTCATACCACATAGCAGGTACACGTACAAGTATATGTAACATTATCACATCTATATAAATTATAGAAGAGGCATGAAATTGAATCAAAGGTTCTAGAAAAACTAACCCAATAACTCAATAATCAAGAACTCTTTGAGCTTATGTATGAACATCTATGTAGACATTACCCATTATATATGCTCCATAACATACAAAATACCATGTAGGCACTATCAATACCACATCCTAAACACGAAACAATTTCAGAGATAGGTTCTACGGCTACAGTGGCATATGATTCAGTACAGATCCAAGATTCTCAGAAAGCAATTTCCCTATCCTGCTCAAGATGCAAGAAACATGTACAGAGAAACATTCACTACATCTAGAAACTTCCCACACAAGCAAGCTGACATTGAATTCATTTTAGCACTATTCCCCACATCAAACAGCAGATAAGTGCAAGCAAGCAACTTGGACAGGAACAGTGTACAACTACTACCTTATTTGATATGCCACTGAAGTCTATTGAACTCATCTGTGTACACATGCAGTCTACATGCCCTCCTTACATGGACAGAGTGTTGACACTTGACCCCATGAGAAGAAACTAGAGTGATTGAGAAAACAATCAACAATTCCCCAGCATTGAGTGTTGCTAGGCGCTCAGTTCAAATGTTGTATGTTTTCATGACATTCTTGGCCATCAAGCTCAAAGTGACAGAGCGAGTTAAATTACATTTTATCTCCAGTTGGAAGCCAAGCATGCTGCATTGACTCCTCTAGTGTGTGGTGCAACTGGTGGACATGCAGCTCTTGTTAGCTACAACTGATACAACCACAACGCTTTGTTTTGAGAATTTGTGTACATGTACAAAGACACATGCATGTATACTCACACATTTACACACAACTACAAAGAGGGACACATCAGTCTGCCTACAGCAGTGGACACATGAGGCACACATCACACATCACAATGCCCACACCTCAACAACCAACAGTTCATGTATGTAAATATACTCCACACACACACACACACACACACAGACACAGACACACACACACACACACACACACGGCACATACCACCTTTGAAACACCCACCACTACAAACACAAACTATCGATACCTTATACCAAAAGCAATTAACCCAGGAAACCACACACAATAAATCTCTCTCTGATTCCTGAGTAAACCTCCAGCATTCTTCAAAACGAATACCTACTTATATTTGATCTCACAACTAATTCAATAGAGAGCATATGACATGAAGAGAGTTGTTGACTGTAAATATGACACTTTCTTATAGGGAAGTCTATTGAAAGTGATATGCACACCACACACAGCGGCACCATTCACTTCCAGGACATAATGGGATCGCAACTCGCCACCTCAAAACTATAAACGGCCATAGCAGCCACTCTTCAATTAACCCGATTCCATAACCAACAGAGGCACACAGACCACAAGCACCCAGACCACTATCTCATATGCACCAACAAAAGCCTGTGCTAGACCATAATCGGTTGTGTGTGTGACTATTAGCATTGTAGCCAAGTTCCAATTAAAGCCCGGTACTTCTCTCGAGTGCATGCACACAAACGACCCATAAAGATCTGACATTTGGCATCTTGGAATCTCATTCTGTGGCCAACTCTAACCTTGACTGTGAGCCTCCAAAGTCAATGGGCAAAAGAGTTATAAGAAGAGCAATACATCACATTACATGCACATCTATAGATGGAGATTTGAATGCCTTCGCATGCTGTTTGATAGTCAGCTAGTGGTAAAAACACATTTTATGATCAGATATTTGAGAACTGTACTGCCTCCTCCTGTACAATGACATACTGCACCTGGACACTATCCATTTTAGTTTTGCCAACTACCTTCATTTTTCAACGATATGGCTCTAGACACAGCTGCTTCACATGAACTCAATCCCAGCCTCTTGCCAACCAAGACGAGACAACAACAGCAGTGGGTAGTTGCTGCATGTAGCTAGCAGATTCCCAGCAGTCGGAACAAACCACAGCTATTAGGGATGGTCAGCACACCAACTAGTCTACTTCAAAAGGAATTAATGCCCTTTGGATAGTTTAATGAAAAAATTATTGACACACATAATGCATTTTCAACAACACTGAAGATTATACACTGTTAGTACTCTACTAGCTCACTTGCACTGTTTGTATCACTATGATTGATCTGAGATATCACAATGGTGTTTCTAGCTGATTAACACACAAACAATACAGTAAAACAACACTACAACAGACACTAAACTAACCAAGTGATCCATCATACTGCTCTAAGACAACAATACATGTCTCTCTCTCTGTCTGTCTGTCTGTCTGTCTCTCTCTCTCTCTCTCTCTCTCTCTCTCTCTCTCTCTCTCTCTCTCTCTCACCTGGTACAACTGTTCCCACAATTGGAGGTTTCTCGTAGAGAAGAGTGAACCCAAAGCTCCCAAACTCGCCTCTCTCGTTCACTTCTCTCTGCACTTCTACTGTGTGGGCTGTGTCCTCAGAATAGTTCAAGGCTGACAACCCCCTGCTGTGATTGTTGCTGCCTGTTCTGTGCATCATCACCTCCATGGCTTTGCTTCAGTGGTAGTCTGTGACATATAGGAATGAATGGCAGTATTGTCAATGTACCAGTCCAATGAGGAATAGCTTCAACAAGATCACACACATACAATGAATGGTGTTAGGTAATAGTATGCAATTATGTGAATGTGTATACATGTGTTTGTGCAGCCAGCCTAGGTTTGAGCACGTACACACACACACACGCGCGCACACACACACACACATATACACATGCACATGCCTTGCAAGAATACCACAATATTCACAAACTAATGATGTGGTAAATTTTTGTTCGTTACAAGCACATATATGGGGTCCATTCAATTAGCGAAACAAGAAAGCATCTCTCGCTCTCTCATAATAATATTATATTGGTCCCATCCCATATTGCTCTACCTGAAGCACTCAGTGTTGCTGGGCACGGTCTCAACTGTGTTAGTAGGCCAACAAACAAGGTATTACTATCATGGACAAATGATTAAACATGGCAAATAGGCTGCCCTCATTCGGCTAGGGGTGGCCCTACAAACACCAGTACCAGTAATTGAAGGTATGTCTTACTGAGAGCTAACAAGATCAAACTCTCACCCACGATGTATGTACATGGGGTTGATACAATGCAGGTGTGTGTGTGTGTGTGTGAATATGTAAATGGAAGATATTTGAGGCATGTTCGGTTGGAACCAGGATGCTACAGGGAAAGGCATACACTCCAAGTGTGTGTGGTCAGAAGTATTAGTGGAGATTATGTTTCAAAGTGACTGACACCAATTGACACCATAGGGAAAATATTGGGAAAACTTTCACAAGACCATTATGGTGCATATTGAGTTATTTGTCACTGTAGGGATTACACAGACAATGCAGATGGAACTCTTGTCAAGTCTTTTGAGAAATTATCGATGAATATCAAAGGATTGTACTCCCCATTCAACGAACTGAAAACACAAGCAAACACTGTAATTGTCTGTTATTGCACAACAAATTACCACCACAATGACTGTGTGTGTGTGCATCGATAAGCCTACTCGATTTCAGGTTTGTGCAAACACACACACACACACACACACACACACACACACACAGGGCAACACTTACACACAATCAGAATGCACACACAAATGACAGGCACAAAACATCTGGAATGTACAGTGATCAAGTGGAATGCAAAACCCCCTACCATGATCCACGCAACACGTCAATAGCGAAAGAAATTAATAACATGCAATGATTGCTGCAAGCAGCTGCTGATATGCATAACAAATGTGATTGCAACCCACACTCAAAGCATCTCTGAGGGCAAAACAATTCCCTGAGGCTATCTCTAAATCAGATTCGGTTTGTAAGGATGCCGTAACAGCATATACAGGCAAGGCGGGAAATTAATGTGAGCAATCATGGGGCAAGCAAAACATACGGGGAGTTGAGTCTGGGGGTTGGGAAAGAGTGACAAACAGACAGACAGTGGAGAAGGGTCAACCATGATTACATCACGGGGAGATGGCCTGTTCACATTATACAAAGTAAACTCCTCTTGCTCAGTCACTGGAAACACATTTACACACATACTGTATTACACATACTCTGACTAGGTCTCTTTTACTCTCTCTCAGCTCAGATACTACCTATGCTCACTCACATACACTCCCTCTCTCTCAATTACAGACAGAATTAGTTAGTGTGCATGCAACATGATAGCACAGATAAAACACAAAAAGTTGGGAACCTACCTTATCTCCTTATACATGATTATCCTACTCTATACTTAAAGCTAAACTATTCAAGTGCTCTCTGTAGATGACCTATTTTCAACTCTTCTCTACACTGCTGTCAGCCCAAGACCAGTGTTCCACTCTTATGACCCCCACACGGTGCCTAGCTACACACCATTGAGNCTCTCTCTCTCTCTCTCTCTCTCTCTCTCTCTCTCTCTCTCTCTCTCTCTCTCTCTCTCTCTCTCTCTCTCTCTCTCTCTCTCTCTCTCTCACCTGGTACAACTGTTCCCACAATTGGAGGTTTCTCGTAGAGAAGAGTGAACCCAAAGCTCCCAAACTCGCCTCTCTCATTCACTTCTCTCTGCACTTCTACTGTGTGGGCTGTGTCCTCAGAATAGTTCAAGGCTGACAACCCCCTGCTGTGATTGTTGCTGCCTGTTCTGTGCATCATCACCTCCATGGCTATGCTTCAATGGTAGTCTGTGACATATAGGAAAGAATGGAAGTATTGTCAATGTACCAGTCCAATGAGCAAGAGCATATACTCTTGCATTGAGGAATAACTTCAACAAGATGACACACTCACACACACACACACACACACACACATACAACGAGTGGTGTTAGGTAATTGTATGCAATTATGCGAATGCGTATACAAGTGTTTGTGCAGCCAGCCTAGATTTGAGCACGTACACACACATATGTACACACACGCACATACACATGCCTTGCAAGAATACCACAATATTCACAAACTAATGATGTGGTAAATTTTTGTTCGTTACAAGCACATATATGGGGTCCATTCAATTAGCGAAACAAGAAAGCATCTCTCGCTCTCTCATAATAATATTATATTGGTCCCATCCCATATTGCTCTACCTGAAGCACTCAGTGTTGCTGGGCACGGTCTCAACTGTGTTAGTAGGCCAACAAACAAGGCATTACTATCATGGACAAATGATTAAACATGGCAAATAGGTTGCCCTCAGTCGGCTAGGGGTGGCCCTACAAACACCAGTACTAGTAATTGAAGGTATGTCTTACTCAGAGCTAACAAGATCAAACTCTCACCCACGATGTATGTACATGGGATTGATACAATGCAGGTGTATGTGTGTGTGTGAATATGTAAATGAAAGATATTTGAGGCATGTTCGGCTGGAACCAGGATGCTACAGGGAAAGGCATACACTCCAAGTGTGTGTGGTCAGAAGTATTAGTGGAGATTATGTTTCAAAGTGACTGACACCAATTGACGCCATAGGGAAAACATTGGGAAAACTTTCACAAGACGTGCATATTGAGTTATTTGTCACTGTAGGGATTACAGACAATGCAGATGGAACTCTTGTCAAGTCTTTTGAGAAATTATCGATGAATATCAAAGGATTGTACTCCCCATTCAACGAACTGAAAACACAAGCAAACACTGTAATTGTCTGTTATTGCACAACAAATTACCACCACAATGACAGTGTGTGTGTGCATCGATAAGCCTACTCAATTTCAGGTTTGTGCAAACACACACACAGGGCAACACTTACACACAATCAGAATGCACACACAAACGACAGGCACAAAACATCTGGAATGTACAGTGATCATGTGGAATGCAAAACCCCCTACCATGATCCACGCAACACGTCAATAGCGAAAGAAATTAATAACATGCAATGATTGCTGCAAGCAGCTGCTGATATGCATAACAAATGTGATTGCAACCCACACTCAAAGCATCTCTGAGGGCAAAACAATTCCCTGAGGCTATCTCTAAATCAGATTCGGTTTGTAAGGATGCCGTAACAGCATATACAGGCAAGGCGGGAAATTAATGTGAGCAATCATGGGGCAAGCAAAACATACGGGAGTTGAGTCTGGGGGTCGGGAAAGAGTGACAAACAGACAGTCAGTGGAGAAGGGTCTACCATGATTACATCATGGGGAGATGGCCTGTTCACATTATGCAAAGTAAACTCCTCTTGCTCAGTCACTAGAAACATATTTACACACATACTGTATTACACATACTCTGACTAGGTCTCATTTAATACTCTCTCTCAGCTCAGATACTACCTGTGCTCACTCACATACACTCCCTCTCTCTCAATTACAGACAGAATTAGTTTAAAAGTGTGCATGCAACATGATAGCACAGATAAAACACAAAAACTTGGGAACCTACCTTATCTCCTTATTCATGATTATCCTACTCTATACTTAAAGCTAAACTATTCAAATGCTCTCTGTAGATAACCTATTTTCAACTCTTCTCTACACTGCTGTCAGCCCAAGACCAGTGTTCCACTCTTATGACCCCCACACGGTGCCTAGCTACACACCATTGAGTACACACTGATCTATACAACTGAACTCTCGGGTCAGCCAACTTCACAGCTCCACAGACAAACGATTCAAAACACAACAATGCAACAGTCACGTTACACACAGCCAAGATTCATAGTCACTTACGTGTTTGTGTGTGTCAAATCCGTGGGAAAGATTACACAGTGTATGCCACCCTTGGTGCGATGATTAGAGTTCCTTTGCTTCAATATACTCGACAATATTCCACTTTCTATCAACCTAAAATTACAGCTGCTTCACTTAACTTTGCACACTATCTTTGCATGACTCGAGTTCTCATTCACAGTGGATACAGTGTCAGTTCATGCGTGATTACCCATTAATGAGTTGTTTTGTGGTTTCGGTCGCCATGTTAGCAGTTTTATAAGTTTTCCTGGAGTTCCAGAGATGCGGTGTTGGAATGCACATTCCAATCATTCCTCGATCTTCATTTCCATACGCTTCCGGTGCCTATTAATTTGCTCTAAATATACGTATGAAAAATTGAACAACTTAATGAGTGGGGTGGGGCTCAACCACAAATACTATGCAAATTCAGTACTAGCGTGTATAAGAAGTCTGCTTCCAATAGCTGTAGCCCTCGAGTACGAGTGTCAGTATGAATCAAACAACAACAAGATGGCGAAGCCTAAGAGAACACTGTCAGGTCTGACTGCAGCTAAATGTCCGTCGTGTAAGATCATTCTACTAAGACCAGTGCCAAAAAGCAGCTCTCTCATGCACTGCCCAACATGTGATAAGCAGTACAGTGTGGAGAATGGAACAATAGTCAGCTCAGCCTCTAGCATTGCAATAAGGGTGCCAGAACAAGAGAAACCAATATCTATCATAGTCCATGAACAGCTGCAATCAACTGACAAGCTGCCTTCCAGTGAGCACAGCATCCTTAGAGGAAAAGAGCTAGTAACAAGCAATCCTCCTCTAGATGGAAAGAATTTGAGGCTGCTACCATCCTGTACTCCTACTAGGAGGCACAGCTTCCACTGCAAAGACCAAGAAGCAGCAGCAACAAATTCTAGGTAAGATGGTGTGTGTACAACTGTCAGTGTAACTTTTAGTGCAGGTGGCACATCATCGTTGGGATGCCTTATGCAATGAATATGCTCAGAGCTTTATGTGACAAATGTAGATTTCCAATATTCACTATTACATCTGACTGGAATGAGCTGTTAGCCAGCCCGATTACACTCTACATGTGCTCCATACATCATGCCATATTTATGCATATGCACGACATGCATTGTTTAGGAGTGAGCTTCAACCCTATAGCGATGCAAACAGAGGTCATCGTCGAGGTGCTTCGCTGAACATCCTCAGTGTAAACAGTGATCCAGGAAAGGAGCTATGGGAGACTAGTCTGTCAGGATCTCGCGAGCACCTTGTACACAAGGCGGACTACTCACGCAGTCTCTCCTCAAGCGAGAGGCTACAACTACCAGAGATCAAGAGCAGCCAGCCCACACACAATGTATGGTATTACACTGTATAATACATTCAGACATTCCTTTCACTGTGTGTGTGTGTGTGTGTGTGATGAATTAGCATGCTTCACATTGCTCGATGGAATGTGCTTTACATTTGTCGTATTGGGGTGACGAAAGGAATAACAAACCAATTGAATCGAAGTGCATATTAGATAATATACTTGTCCAGTTGTTGTATGTAGGACGGGTTCAAACAATTCATACCATTGCAATACTACTTTGATAAAGTATACGTGAACCCAATAAGAGTTCAAATACCTTATCCATACTAAATTGCAGCAAGATCATTCCACAGTGGAGCGAAGAAACAGCTACAGCAAGTTTGGAAAAATCAAACAATTCTTCTCTAGTCAGGTGTGGAGTAGGAAGTCGTCTCCTCATTCTGATTGCTCATCTGCCAGCTCAGGAAAGGGACTAGAGCTTCCTCCAGGTGGACACTAGCTCTAGCTCCTTTATAGAATGATCTAGTTTTATGTTATGCATGCTATTATATAGTTTCTCGTAGTCGGAAGGGATCTGTTGAGGAGAGTGGTTCTGATACTTCCCTGACGAGTGATCTCACTGTCAAAAAACTATGTCTCACTTGTTTGGATGCTCTCAGGTACTTTCAAATAACATAAATGATGTGTGTGTGTGTGTGTGTGTGTGTGTGTGTGTGTGTGTGTGTGTGTGTGTNGTGTGTGTGTGTGTGTGTGTGTGTGTGTGTGTGTGTGTGTGTGTGTGTGTGTGTGTGTGTGTGTGTGTGTGTGCGCGCGCGCGTGGGTGTGTGCATGTGTGTGTGCACATGTAGACAGTAGCACTATTGCTGCATTTGTACAAATGATAATGATACTGATATTAGTAGGAGGAAAGGGTATTAAGTTATCAGTTATTAACTGCTTCATTTGACATCGGCACTCTACTACAATTATCCAGAAAAGACTATGTTGAAGCTAAACAAACGGCCAACTATGACTACATACAAGAGCTATTTGTGAACACATTTAGCTCTTGGGAAGAGATTTGTAACAGTTTTCAGGTAAACAAAGGAAAGTAGGGATTCAAACAAATCACTTTACGCACCATTCCATCACCACACATGTACATACAGAAAGCTGGTGAGCGGTCACCCAGCAGTCAACCTAATGAAGAACAAGCTCTACTTGGAATTGATATGCACTTTGTTCATCATGCATACACTATTCTTGGTGAAATGGTAAGCAGAATGATAATAAGAGTCAATCATCAACATTGATCATTATAAAATTGCAATGTAATGGTTCTCATTTCAGCCTCAAAGCGTACAAAGGGCTGTGTTGAAAGCAATCATTACTGGTGTTTTAAAAGGATCTAAACACAAAGTGTTCAGTCGCTATGGACTGATGAAGGACTACGTGAGAGTTCACCTCATCTTGATTGAGGTAGGTAGACCAAAATTAATAATGTGTACACCTGCACGTTTAGATCCAACGATAATAATTAATTATGCTGTATTTGTGAATGTGCATCCCAGTTAAATTAATTTGTTGACCAATGACCCCCATTAATAGCCTCAATGTAACAATTGTCCTTCTCTACCCACCCAATAGCCGGCAATTACATATAATATAGCCTATTGAAACTGACACACATACACACATTATTTCAGAACCCCCAGTTCTACAATACAAGTACCTACGTCGTATTTGCCCAAATCTTGAGACAAATTTCACAAATGTCAGACGAGAGTCACCGTACTGTTGTTCACTGGCTTAGACATCATTACACACTAGAGTGGTTCAGAGACCTCATCAACAAGATTCAGCAGTTCATATCAGTTCGATTGTACCCCCCAACTCCCACTGAGCTGCCTCCACTCTCAAAGTGTTCATGGTGGATCTCTTGTGCAACTAAAGTTCTAGCATTGCTCTGTAAGCACATACAGTATATATCTAACCATAATGGCATCTTGATCATGATATGTAAGGTATTTGTGTGTACTATTGTTCTACATTCCATCTGATGCAGATAAAGCCAACTGGATGGACTATCCACCAATGGTGTCTCACGATGAGTTCTACAATACGACTCTTGACCACATCGATCTGATGTCCGACTTCTACTTGTGGCAGAGCCCACAGAATCACACAACATCACCGTAAGATGATAGAAAAGTCTTTGTTCATAATTATGTGCATGTTACGCAAATCTATTCTCTTGTTCAGGAGATTTTCCTTCTGCCAATATCCTTTTGTTCTGAGCATGAATGCCAAGAAGTTGATGTTGCAACGTGACTCGGAACATCAGATGCTGATCATGGCAAAGGTAAACATTTCTGGAAAGTGATATTGTTCATTCCATTGTACCATTTCTGGAATACAAGTGGCATGTGGCCACTCGGTAGTAATTACCAACCCTTGTTGCAAAGGAATGATAATAAGGTAATCACATAGAATCCAACTCCCAACCATGTGAATGGTAGTAGCAGCTTATAAGATGTTGGAAGAATGCCAGTATATGTGTTGTTGCTATGAATGCGAAATAAGTGTGTTAAAGTATATTTGGTAAATGACAGCTATGTATGTTGGTTGATATGATTGGCACACAGAAAAGCCTTGCAGAAAAAGTTCAACAAAATGAAATGCCACAGACAAAGAATTTCTTCCTTAGTTTGAGCATCCGGAGAGCACACATCATTGAAGACTCCATCAATGAGGTGAGCACACAAGGGCACACAAATTCAAGTTATGCAACTGACCTAAGCAAGTCAAGCTGCCAATGATTGTGATTCACATGCTGTATTACAACTGGGTGTTTTCCCTTCACTTTCTGACATACATAGCTTGTTCAAAAACAAGAAGACTTGAAAAAGAAAGTTAAGATAACGTTTGTTGGAGAACCTGGTCTGGACATGGGAGGACTAACAAAGGAATGGTTCCTTCTGTTGATCAGAAGAATCTTTAAGCCTGAGTATGGTATGTTATGAGTACAAGTGGACAATCCACCTTGCATGTAAATTACCGAGTTGAATGATCTGAGCAACAGGACTGTTCACCTATCATGAAGATTCGGGGTACTACTGGTTCAGTAGAGGTCCTGTGGAGGACAACTACAATGAATACCACTTGGTTGGACTAGTATCCTGAACAATCACACATGCAGCACACACTTAAACACATTACTATGCTTGCACACATCATAAATCATTTACTGTCCACTCTCACAGTTTAGATTTAGTGCAGTGTAACTTGATCACAAAGGTCAAATACTCTGAATCATCGAAGCTTGCAAATATTGTGTACACATATGAGCACTCATAAAATGCACCCTTGATTGAATTTTTATTTAACCTTGACATTGGATACAGTTGATGGGGCTGGCAGTGTACAACAACATAATACTGGACATCCATTTCCCTCTCTGCTGCTACAAAAAACTACTCATGCCACTTCCCATGTCGACAAGCAGGACCACTCTGGGTCCAATAGACGTGTTTCCTGACCCCACTCAGGAGCACCCTGTTGGAATGGCCACCCTGCACTTGAGTGATCTCATACAAGTCATGCCCGTATGTTTACTAATGCTCATGAAAGGACAGACATTTGATCGTTCACATGCATGCTAAATGTGTGACAGAAAGCAAAACATTATGGTATATACTTATGCACATTACATTACAGACAGTAGGCAAGAGTTTACAACAGCTGAAAAACTATGAAGGTGATGTTGAAGATCTGTGTTTCACATTCCAGGCAAGCAGTAAAATTGTACATAGTGTACATGTAGGACAAGATTTCAAATGGTCTATCTATCACCATGTCTATAGGTGTCTCACGAGGAATTTGGTGAAACAGTAACAACAGATTTAGTACCAAATGGCGGCACAA
The DNA here is from genome assembly GCA_964030475.1 of Tethya wilhelma. NCBI lineage: Eukaryota > Metazoa > Porifera > Demospongiae > Tethyida > Tethyidae > Tethya > Tethya wilhelma. The sequence goes on along the minus strand of CAXIPT010000002.1, from coordinate 16,570,325 downwards.
TAGCAGTTACAAATGACAACAGAGACTGTAAGTATGATGGGGACAAGTGTAATCATATACACCAGAGTGTACGTCCTATATTAGACAATGGGTTTTATTGTCATAATCTACCCACCCAGACTTCATAGATCGCTACGTCAACCACCTACTGAATGAGTCAGTGTCCAAACAATTCTCAGCCTTCTATCACGGAGTTCACAGAGTGTGTGACTCCAATGCTCTCATGGTAAGTGAATCTTTTGGATTCCTAGGGACAATTGCTGAGATTGTATTCACAGAGATGTTGCTAATCTTTTGGCTCCAGCTGTTTCGCCCAGAGGAGATTGAAACACTGATATGTGGCAGTCAAGAGTTTGACATCAAAGCACTTGAGACTGTTACAGTCTACGATGGATATGAAAAGACTGACACTACCATCAGGTAGCTGAAAAATACCCACTATAGTAGTTTTGTTGAGTTTGGTCATAATAAAAAATTATTGTTTATCTATTTATCTTTGTATGTAGGAATTTTTGGGAAACAGTTCATTCCTTTAGCATAGAACAGCAACAAAAACTACTTCTGTTTGTCACTGGGAGTTACAGGATACCAGTCGGAGGGATGACTAGTATGCATTTCAAGATTACAAGACTACCATTCCCTAGCCCCACCAAGATCAACATGTGAGTAGCTGATCTAGTGTGTAGTAACTATGACAACAAGCCAGAGATAAGACTTTCACAACAAGCCTTTACGTAGGTGTTCACCGTGATATACACTTAACTACTATCATTGAAATTTTGCACGCACACACACACACACACACACACACACACACACACACACACACACACACACACACACAACACAGCCTCCCAATGGCCCACACATGCTTCAATAATCTTCTTCTTCCACCTTACAAGACAAGAAAGAGACTCAAAGATAAGCTAACAATCGCTATAACCAATGCTGAAGGATTTGGCATTGAATGAACTCAAATCACAACAGCTAACAACACACACATATTCAGTAAAAACAATTTGTACAATGTTTTATTTATTTGCAATGCAATCAAAAATGATACCTGTATTACTATAGATTGTTTCGTGCAATAAAGTCATAGTTTTAGAACATCCAGGAGTCCTTTTCTAGTTGATTTGCTAACTTACGATGACTCTCTGTTTTCTTCTTTTGAGATACTCGAGTTGTGAGGAGCAAAAGTTGGTTCACCTGTCAAAATTTACAATAACATAGTTATTCTATAGTTTCACACAAGATTCAATTTACCTGAGAGTCCAACAAAACTTCTTTGATGGCTCTTTTGGCCACCTTCCCTTCAACTGTATCATCTGGTTCACTCACACTGCTCCCAGTGGTGCTTTGCTGAATTGGCTGTCTACGCAGGCCATGCAGCCGGACAAGTATATCTGTAGGTGGAATTCTGTTCTCAGGAGTCTTGGGCGACTCAAACTCAGTGCTAACCTCTCCTGACATAAGTTCACAGTGTAGGAGAGTGTTGGTGAGACTGCAATGTAGCTACATTTGGTAAGTGGTCATCATTATTAGATATGAGGGGGTGTGGCCAAGACCACGTGGGAGGGGACAGTACACGCAGCCCCTCCCATGCACGTGGTCTTTCTACTGCGAGCCGTTAGATCAGCCATAGATAATACATACTTTGGATCATGTTTGGATCAGCTAACTTTGAATAAGGACTTATTACTTTACTTTGCTAGAGTTTTGGGTAACATGAACGGATTTTTTTTGTTGTATATACAAAAATAATGACTAAAAGTAAGCAACAAAAGCTAACATTAGTAACAAAATGTTTAGACTAACCACTCACCATCATTTATATTATTGTATTACAGTAATCATAGTATTTATATATAACTTCCCATCCCTACAGCATGAAACACTATTGATCAATACTATCAGTAGAAACTGGTGTCTGTATTCAGTTGTCATAATACAATTTCCTAGTCATACAGTGGTACATGACTGCTATGTGCTATCTTTCTTGTTGAACAAACTATCAACAGAAGGCAAATCTTCATCTTCACTGAGAAGCAACTCATGCTCTCTGGTTGAGACATCACTATCGGAAGATTCTAAATCTGATTCATCATCATCCACTGTCTTTGCTCCTGCACTGTGTGGCCAAGTATCTGCTTTGCTTTTCATACCTCTCCACTTTATTCGCAAGTCACAGGCTTTTCGGTTATTGAAATGATAAGTATTTAGTATCATTGTCCATTTTCCAGCACCGAATTGTTCAATACCTTTTATCAAATTATCCACTTCAGTACGGGACCAGTATCTAGGCTTAGACTTTGAACCAGCACGTTTCATATGTTTCTGCTTGAGGTTTTTCTGAGATGAACCTCTTTGACAGCTAGGTGATGGTGAGCATGTTACTTTTTTCCGTCTCTGACTCCGAGTGCTGTTGTTGTGAGATAACACTTTCCACTTTTTTGCCAAGTCAGATGCTCTCCGACTTTCGAATTGGTAAGTATTCAGTATCTTTGTCCACTGTCCTGTACCAAATTGTTCAACGCCCAATTTCAAATTATCCACTTCTGTAGACGACCATCTATGGTACACTCTACCAGGNTCTGGCCCACGAGACTAAGCTTTTGTAGCAGCGGCAGCAACTTTCTGAATAATTTTGCTAAGCGTGAGCACCAAATTTCCAACGCAGTTGACAGGTGTATAGTTAGAATTGATTAGTCCAAGAGGCATGAAATAGTTTGGCCTATGTATGGCTAGTATACCTGGGTGAGTGCTTCTTGGTGTAATTCCAATATAACCTCCTGAATTCCATTGTCTTGTAACTCTGGAATACAACTCAGAGAGTTCAACAGTTCAACTAGATCACCAAATGTTTCTTCTTTGTACCCGTACCCGTGTTCTCCCAACAAGCACTGTTTTAGAGTCTCCAATAAGTCTATGAGTGCTAGCCAGTTTTGAGTGTGAGTACAATGATCCAGACAGCTAGAGAACCCTGGAGCAACAACAATACGAACAACAAACAGTTTAACAATGATTCAGCATGGTAAACTGAATTCAATGCAGCATTAATGAATTATCTGTGGCATCGATTATTATACAAGGAGTATGGCTTGATTTACTTACCACACTCATTGCTTAAAGCTGAGTTTAAACTTGTTGTTTGTTGTGGGAACAAACAACAGCAATTCTTTTAAATTTTGCTAATTCAACATTTGGCATGTAATACTTTCGCTCAAGTAGTACTTTTATCCAGTGCTATAAGTTATTCACTAGAGCTGGTAGAACACACCCTTTCTGTGAACTGAAGGTTGTTATTGAGCATAATTTTAAATATCGTAGTAGATTAATAAACTTTTTAAAAGAGACGTTTCAGCTCAAGAGCCATTATCAGTCTACACAAACACCCTTTCTATGCTTCTTTTGTTAAACAGTTTCCTCATGCTTATAAATGCACACATACATATACAAGCGAACACTGGGCATAAAAACAGTCTTCCTTGGTACAACAAACTAAGATTGGCACTAATTTTCCTGGCATGGTACAGCAAGACAGCTTGGATTCTACCACTAAAAGTTCCATTTTTATATCATACTCTACATACATGACCACTGGCCTGTCATTTTAGCCCCCTCCCATGGTAAGCAATATGGTTCTAGTCCTAGCCCTAACTCTGATCTCAATATAAATGAATAGGTATTGGAGGGACCCTATTTTAAAAATGATTTAAGGGGGGGGGGGGGGAAGAGAATTTAATACTCAAGACATTCAGTTGGACACAACTTTAATGACTAACGACCTTGCAAGAGGTTTATCAACTTGATTTCAGAGGAGGGAGTAGCGGATTCTGTAGTAGACTCTGTTTGGTTCAAATGTCGAAGAACTAAATGCTGTGAAAGCTTCTGTGTAACATAGTCGAGCAGTTTGATGGAGTAGACCTCGTCCATTTTCACGAGAATATCAAATAGCTTGTCTACGGAGGTTGACAAACACTTGCAAACTGCCATACTATCGATTTCACCATCACTAGGCAAGGTTATAGTAATACAGTCACGTTTGTGTGCTCTTTCCATTGCAGCGCTGAAAGGCAAGAAGGCCTAGACTCGTGTGCAGCCTAGTTTATTAACAATAGATAATGGCAGGAGGATCCGGGATATCCGCCTGCTGGTTATGGTGCGTCACACGCAGTCATGGCCGGCTCAGGCTCTTGGCATGCACAATATGGTGTGAAAGTTTATGCGCATGCGCCGCACTGGAGGAAACGGAGGAGATGCGTGTCTAAGAAAAAAGTGGACTCTTTCCAGTAGTTTATACTTACTTTTTGAGAACATAGACTGAAAATTTAGGCCAAGAAATGAGAAAGCGCCCATTCTTGCACAGGTTAGTTACCACAACATAACGTATGACAGTTGCCTTATCTTTTCTGCCGAATTCTGTTGTGAAAACTACGCCAGGAGCTGAATAATAATTATTGTTAATTAATTAAACGATAAGTTTATTGTGTTTATGCATAAACAACAGTGTATTTATTGCGATCACAGTGGTGAAGGATATTAATTAGCCATGTGCTACGTTTGATGGTAAAGGGTCTCCAAAGCCTGGTGGCCGTGGGGCTTGTGATCTCAGGCTCTTTTTAGTCGAGCAGAATTCAATTCGGCAGAAAGGATAAGTTTCCATAGAAACATAGAAAATGATAGAAATAATCTTCAATCATACACTGGTAACTATCATAATACGTTATACTAACCCGCTCAAATTTCAAAAACTAAGTGAAGGCAGCCATCTCTGATTGAGCGACCGGTGCACCTCGGCCTCCCACATTGGCTCACAGTGCAGCCGCCGAGTGGAGGCGCGCGCGGCTATGCATTATGCATGAATGAGTAATAAAGTGGTATTATTTTAGTGGGAGGGGCTGCATTAGGCTCTACCGTGACAAAGTAAATGAAAATGAAGAGGTGTACTGTGTCTTTACTGCTGAGCTTAGCAGCCATGTCTTTAGTAATCACTGTAAGTTTGCATCTTACCATGTTTCAGTCTGGATTGATTATGGTCATGATTAGTTGCCCCTATACAATAATAATGTTGTATTTATCAAGCCCATACAGGGAGACTACTCTTTGGATATACTGGTCAGCTCATACACAAACCAATTCAACAGCACTTTCAATTTACAGTGTTGTAAGGCAACGGGCTGTGCAGATGGTTGTGACTCCATCTTCTGGTTCTGTCTACGACCAGCAGGCTTTGATGTCACAAGTAATCAATGTCCATTGGGCAGCTACAATAATGTTGGATTTCCAGTCAATTCCACAACAGCCATGTTTGATTTCAACCAATTCACACAAGATGTTGGAAACATTTCAAATCCAATGTTATTTATTGGACACACACGTTGGACTGTGAGTTGATGTTTAAGTTTTACTATAGCCTACCTAGCTAGGCCTGTTAAGCAATTTTTTTCATTTTTTGTTTTTTTTTAAAAATCTTACAGGGTTCCTTTCAGCTTTTAGTTCGTATAGATCATGTTGATCTAAATGGTCAAAGTACTCTCATTGATTTATTACTTATTGAGGGGCGATCCCTTGCTCCAGAGAACGATTTCAGTGATCTGGTAATAGGGTTTGGAGCATATGGAATGGCAACAATGGCCTTCAGATTGAGAGCTAGGTGTCTAACAAACTATTATGGAAGTACTTGTGAAAGTTTCTGCATTCCAACAAATGGAACTAATGGTCACTACACATGTGACAGCCAAGGGAACAAGATTTGTCTTGATGACTATGTGGACCCTGCCTCAAACTGCACTTATCGTGAGCATCAAATTTGTTACTTGTTAGCTGCTTGTAATTATTGTATGTGGGTCAATTTCGAATCATTTTCACACTATTTTTGATAATCTAGCTCTACAGTTTTGTCCTGCGGAGACTGTTGAAGGTGTAACCTATGAAAGAACCATGAATGGAATAACAGTGATGAAACTTTGTCCTGTTCAAATGGGCAATGAGCAAGTCACTGTTTCAGGTATGTTGCAGTTAGTATCTGTTGCATTTACATAAATTCATTAAACAATAGGAAATATAACATGGACTTGCTCCCTGAATGGGACATGGTCAGAGGTAAGCATGACTCCGTGCGCTCGTGCAGAATTCCAAAGGATATCTCAACAAGTAAGCCTTTTATAAATAATTATGCAACTTTTGAATTTACCATAACTATACTGCAATTATAACTACACATTGTGTGCATAATATTAATATTATAGCTAATTTTGTTGTATAGGCATCATCACTTTTTGAGCAGCCTAACGAAGAGATTGATGAACAGGAAGTAGAAGATATCATTGAGTCTCTCTCTCAAGCCACGGACCCCAACACATTTACAAATGGTAGTTCACTACTGGTGGAGGATCTGAGGATCACTACTGATGTCTTAAACAAGACTATTGATTTTTTATTGTTTGATCTAGAGGATGATGGATTAGTTTTGAACTTTAATGAGGTATAGTATAGTTCCTACAATCATATAATTTATATACTTTCTATGATGATAATAATGTTTATACATTTACACAGGAAGTTCTTAATGTTATTAATAATGTCTTGGATGAAAGGAACCTTGAAAGCTGGAATACTTTGCAAACAGTAAGAATAATTATTATGTTCTGTCCATACAATGCTATATATATGGTTTGTTCATTAACACTAAACTCTAAAGATGGGGGCAGGCTCAGAGAAGGTGCTCCAGAGTGCAGAGCTCTATGGGCAGTATGTGGCAGAAGCTATGAAGAGTGGTAGGGTTGACACAGGCAATGCACCCGAAAGAGAATTTAAGAGAAGAAATATCAGTGAGTTGACACCCAATAATAGTACAATCTTAAATTTATCCAATTATGATAGTACATTTCATTTCATATTCAGACCTAAGAGCTGCTATGGTAGATGGTACACAAGATGATACATATCCTGTGAATGTTGATGAAGGAAAAAGCTTTGCTCAGAGTTTAATTTCATCTAGTACACTTCAAGAGAAAGGTTTGATCATGATGTATAGGCAAAAAATATAATTTATGCTTCATATAACTGATTGCATGTACAATTGCACAAATACTGTCAGGTAAAAACAACAGTATTGTGAATATTTTGTTCATGAATTTGGAGATGTTTTTACCTGATGATCAGTTGGTTTCATTAAAGTGAGTATATACAGCTACAATTTCAGTTCTGAAATAGATCACTGATTATCCAGAATATTTTTCTTGCAGTACTAGTACTCTTGTGGGGTCTCCTGTAATCTCTACCCAAATCCTGTCCAATAGTAGCAGAAAAATTGATCAATTCAGCTCACCAGTTAGATTTCGATTTCGGACACGAGAAGTATATAGATCATTGATTATAAGTGTATATATTTGTATTATTTACACTGCTCTACGTTGCTCTGCAGATGGACTTGCCTAGTAACATGACTATTAACAATGTGAGGTGTGTGTTCTGGAACTTCCAATCAGGGTATGTGTTATACTGGAAATTATATTCATAGCCTTAGTACATAGCCTCAGTACCTAGTCTGTACCTTGCTGTTGAAATATAGACTCAGGCTGGTTTTACTTGCATGCATGTATTTAACTTTCTAGAGTGGAGATCAGTGAAACAACTTGGTCCATGGCTGGCATTAATACAACTGAAGAAAAAAAGCAAGAGGGAGAAAACAACACTCTCATTGTGCACTGTAGTAGTAACCATCTCACCAGCTTTGCCGTCTTAATGGACATCACTGGAGTCCTGAATGTAAGTCACGAACACTACTTCTGCAGTCACTCGGGCTCATCCACTAATTCACTCAATAACAATTTATTGCACACTAAAATTATTGATGTTCAACTTTCTCATACTAAGAATATCACAACTGGGGAACGGCTAGCCCTTGAGATTGTCACCTACATCGGACTTGGTATTTCGATCGTTTTTCTTCTCCTCACAGTTATCATACTGCTCTGTCTCGGGTATTTTAGTAAATATACGTAATACGCCAGGTATAATTTACTATATGCATGGCAATCTTTCAATTATGTAACTTCATTCTCCATGACCTATCTTGCACACATGCAGGAAACTTGTCTTCCAACAGTTGCTTTACTTCATTCATCTCAATCTGTCCATTGCTCTACTTCTTGCCAACACGACCTTCATCTCTGGCTTAGACAATGCTGTATCAAACAGAGTAAATAATCCTTAGACGATTTTTTTTTGTTTTGTAATTAAATTTCAACTTTTTGTACCATGCAGTATGCATGTGTGGTAGTAGCTGGTCTTTTACACTATCTCTACACTGCCGCCTTCTACTGGATGCTGTGTGAAGGACTTATGCTATTCTTCAAGGTGGTCATCACATTTAGTGGTGTTGGCAAATACCTCTCAGAAAAGTGGTGGTTCTTTTTCCTCATAGGATGGGTTATATATGAACGCATTACATCATACAATAATATACCATTATTATGTAACTATTATTCTAGGTATTCCAGTATTTCCTGTTACTGTCTCTATTGGACTCATTCACAAACAGTATGGCAATGATCGCTAGTAAGAACACATGCACCTATAACAATGGATGAATATTATGTATACATTAATTTTATTGTCATTCACATAATGCAGCTGCTGGATCAATGTCAGTGATTTCAGAGTGGGAGCTCTATGGGCCTTTGTAGTCCCATTTGCTGTTGTCATTGTGGTACATAACATTAAATGTGCAAATAATTATTGTGCATGCAAAGACTCTACTATAGTAGTACAATAATATATGCATGAGAATACTGAATAATATATAAAGTTCGAGATCTATATTATTGCATTGAATTGTGGTCTCACATTTTAATTTATGCAGTTGAATACACTCATCTTTGTGGCAGCTATTGTAAGGATTTTCAACTCTAGGAAAGCCAAACTTGAACACTCTGACAGCAGAGCACAGAGACTTTGCATGTGAGTAAGCATTTCACAATCACTGTGTAGAAGTTCATGCATGATCATGAACAAAGTATAATACTGGTGAGTGTATTATAAATTTTTCAGGATGCTACTATACAACGGTCTCTCTCTTCTTGCTCTTCTTGGACTGACATGGGTCTTTGGGCTGTTTGCCATCAACCAGGCTACCACCATATTCTTGTGGCTGTTCACGGTGTTCAATTCACTCCAAGTATGTTGACAATTTAAACCATGAATCATTATTTTTTTTTTATGATACTTGTGAACTTTTCTCTTGTAGGGAGCTATGATATTCTTCTTTCAAATTGCCCGAAATCCTCAGGTATGAACATGACACTTTACAGAAGCAATTTGTGACAATAAACTCTAATAAAATTTATTTTATCATTTTACTATTTTATTCTTAAGATTTGGAATACACTAAAAAAGAAGAGGAGAGAGACTGCAAAGAGTCTCACACAGTCTACCAAAATTAGTGTGACAGATGGAAAGAGTGGCAAATCTAAATCTGCTGAGAGAATGTACCAAGTAACCTCACCAAGCAGCACCATGCAGAATGATTCTGTGAGTATGAATATACAGAATGTGACTGTCATATGATGTGTCTATGTGTTTAGGTGGTGTCAAGTCAAAGTATCAGCTTTTCAAAGAGCACTAGTATTTCCAAATTCAAATCGTCTGGCTACCATGGTAATGATAAACCCAGCCTTAATTTTACCAACCCATGGGCTGTGGAGGACGACTGGAAAGAAGATCTTAGTATTGAACTCTTTGAAACTGCTTAGTAGAAAAGTTTAAATAAACACAACATGTAGAATTATTTTAATACACACAAACGTTAGTAGAAAATGTTAATAACATGCAACACATGTAATATTGGGTTATAGATTACATTGATACTAAATAACTAAAGAAGTATGATAACAAATAACAATTTTATCAAATTGTCAACATAAACATATAAATCAGTGGTATATATATGCACGAGGGATAAGATTGAACACTTAAGAAGCTCTATTTCTAACTATACTTTTGAAGCTACAATATATGTGTCTATGTACTTATTCTCTTGTAGACTCCAACAACATTCCCTGTGGGTCAAGATGATAGACATCCTTCAGAGGTTTGAGGCAGAGAGCAAAGAGACCAAAGAAACCACCAATGAGAGTGAAAGATGTGCACATTACACAGACAATCAGGCATATCATCCAAGCCAGAAGACCATTCTTGTACCGAAGAGTGGTCTCAACCTTTAGAGAGAGAGAGAGAGAGAGAGAGAGAGAGAGAGAGAGAGAGAGAGAGAGAGAG
>CAXIPT010000002.1:16348643-16560001 GCA_964030475.1 Tethya wilhelma | reverse complement strand
TGAACACGCTTACCTCGAGCTATTGACATCAGACAAGCACCACGCTGCTTGTAAAACACTGTACTTTTAGCAGAACTTATTCTGTGTCCATACTCTAGTCTTATCTGGAGATACACAAATTTTATTTGAGTGATGTTCAGTGAACTTTCTTGATGCGGTAACTTGGAATTTTTGGGCAACCATGTGCAAAGTCTTTCTAGCTCACAAGACTTGCTGTGCTTGCACATTCCATCCTGAACCACAAGTATTCCAAGTGAGAAGCATGCAAGTAAAACTACGGAGGAGATATACCGTTGCAAAATCCTGAAAAGGTCCTATTATCTTCCATGTGCCTTCCTTTTGACGTCATCAGTCAACGTAGTTTGCAATGATGTAATATGAATAATTTAGCATGCGCGCGTTTAGTACTACGTGACGTAATAAGCTCTGTGCAAAAATTTTACGTGACGTGAAGGGCAGCAAAAATTGACACACCCACAATTACGATGCGTTCGTGTAGACTGATGCCTTGTTCAAATAATTTTTAATGCACTGCCCATTCCTACACTACCAATTTTTTTGAAATTTTTACCACTTGCTCATTCACTTTTTTCAACACTTCATGCAGTGTGGAAACTATTAGAGACTGGTTAGTCCCTACAAAAGCTTGAGTAGCAGCAGCTAGCTATATATACATGCCGCACTTCATTATGCAGGAAGAGGCTAATGCGCTTGCACATAATGCCACGGGGATAGCTGATGACCTTTGAACTCTACCTACAAAGATGGCTGCATAATTTGTGGAAAGGCACCATAATTATGCATGGTGCACAACCCTCGGCGTATATACACTGTAATACACACTGTCTATACAATCATACGTACAGTAGTATGTATAGTAGGAATGGGCCGACTGTCCCATAGACACAATACAAAATGTTGATCACTATAAAAATCTAGTCAAACAAAATTAAACCTTCAAAGTTGTTCAGAGGCTCTTACTGACAGATTACAAACCGCATGCAAGGCCTAAGACTCACAAAAACTTTCCACAGCTCTTGTGGAGAGTGCTAGTGGGAAGCCACAATACTGCTGGTTCTCTGGAAATCCTTTTCAAGTAAGTCAGTTAGGAAGTAAGTACGTAAGTACACAAAGTAAGTTCTTTTTATGTATAAGTAGTGAGGCTAACCTGTATACCTCCAATAGACCTTACCCATTGCCGCACGTGCCTCTACTTGGTGGCAGAATTTGAGCCAATGTGGGAGGTGGCTCAATCAGAGATGGCTGCCTTCACTTTGTTGTTTGAGCGGGTTAGTTACCACAACATAACATATGACAGTTGCCAGTGTATGGTTGAAGCTTGCTTCTATGGAAATTTATTTTTTCTGTCGAATTCTGCTATGAAAGACTATGGTAAGAGAGCTGGAGATTCTCACAAGCTCCACCCAGCAGACTTTGGAGACCTTTCAGTAGTACCATCAGTCTTGGGAACGTAGCACATTACTAAACGATAAATTTATTGTGTTTAGGTATAAGTAGCAATTGATTTTGAACACAGTGATGGCGGTCAGTATCAGTGTGGGATGGTTCAATTTCAACTCCAAAGTTGATGCATTGATGGTAGGGTCACCAAAGGGTGGGACTGTGTCGGTTTTCAACCTGGTTAAAACCAATGTACTCGTGTTGCAGCCCAGATCCCTATAGTTGCAGCTCGTGTACAGGGAACTACTGACACCACCTAGAGATAGCATGAAAACACACAAGTGGAGAAAACTGTTATCAAACGCTGTAGATCCATGTGTTCACAAGCAAGGATATTTACAATTCAGCTCCTGGGTGTAATCTTTCACAACAGAATTGGACAGAAAAGATAAATTTCCATAGAAATAAGTCGATCATACACTGCAACTGTCATACGTTATGTTGTGGTAACTTACCCGCTAAAAAAACTAAGCGAAGGCAGCCATCTTTGATTGAGCCACCTCCCACGTGCACATTGGCTCAAATTCTGCCGCCAAGTGGAGGCACACGCAGCTATGGGTAAGGTCCAGGGGCGTACCTAGCATAGGGCTGAGCGGGCTCGAGCCCCCCCTTTGCTTGCCAAGCGCACGGCGCACGCTAGCTCGCTAGCGCTAAATTAGAATACGCGTGTGCATGCTCAAAACTGCGCAACCTACATTTGCATGCATGGACAATTAATAAATAAGCTTACAGTCATACTCACTTTAATAATAATTTGGTAGTTTGACAGTCTTAGCCAAGGCCGATCAAGACTAAAGTAGATCGATCGACAAGGCCACAAAGCCGAATGCACTGTGGTTCGGCAATGCCCAACCCACTAATTCGTGAGTTCAAAGGTCAACCACGTGGTCATCTCAAAGTTTACCGCTCAGTAGACCAGATCTCCCACAGTCTCACTTCCTGCCCTGTTACAGCAGCACAGTTTACTATGGCTCTCTTACGCTATCTGAAGAAAGTTTCTGGTTCTTCATCCAGGTAATGTTTTTTTAACTGACTGTAGTAAAAATTAGCAATAAAATAACGTGCGCATAGCGCGTGCGCTAGATAGCTTGATGCAGCAACGCTGCAAGCTAAAAAGTGGAGTTTTTCTACAAGGTGTGAGTCTAGCGAATTTGACTCAAAATAGCTCTAGAAACGCTCTCAGAACACTCAAATTCTCAAAATTTCCTGGGGGGGCATGCCCCCAGACCCCCCTAGAAGGGCACGTTCCTTCGGAACGTGCAGAGGTGGGGCTTTCAGCCCCACCTTTACCAAAATCCTGCGTACGCCCCTGAGGTCTATTATGCAGCATGTACAGTCTAGCTTGACTGGAGAACTCAATCATTTAGGAAAAATGGTGTACAGAAAATCACTGCTTACAAACTATGTATCATACGTACGGTAGTACGTATAGTAGGAATGGGCCGAATGTCCCATAGACACAATACAAAATGTTTATGATCATAAAAATTTAACCAAACAAAATTGAGTCTTCAAACTTGCTCAGAGGCTCTCACTGACAGANATAGAAAGTGTGTTTTACATGACATTCAACGCTGATAGTATACGTACAATCATGCATGGATGCCTCGATAGCCTTCCTCAATGTCTCATTAATGCATAGATGCATGCATTGAATATAGTACAAGTAGTAAAAATTTCAAATAAATTGGTAGTGTAGGAATGGGCGGTGCGTTAAAAGGTATTGGAACAATTAAGGCATGTCTCAATTTCCGCACATGTCTACTTCATTTTTATTCTTGATCCTGTGTTTAGGTATAAGTAGCAACAGTAATTATTATTGATTTTGATCACAGTGATGGTGGTCAGTATCAGTGTGGGATGGTTCAATTTCAACTCCAAAGTTGATGCATTGATGGTAGGGTCACCAAGGGGTGGGACTGTGTCGGTTTTCAACCTGGTTAAAACCAATGTACTCGTGTTGCAGCCCAGATCCCTAGTTGCAGCTCATGTACAGGGAACTACTGACACCACCTAGAGATAGCATGAAACAAACAAGTGGAGAAAGCTGTTATATCAAACGCTTTAGATCTATGTGTTCACGAGCAAGGATATTTACAATTCAGCTCCTGGGTGTAGTCTTTCACAACAGAATTCGACAGAAAAGATAAATTTCCATAGAAATAAGCTTCAATCATACACTGCAACTGTCATACGTTATGTTGTGGTAACTAACCCGCTAAAAAAACTAGGTGAAAGCAGCCATCTTTGATTGAGCCACCTTTTTCATTGGCTCAAATTCTGCCGCCAAGTGGAGGCGTGCGCGGCTATGGGTAAGGTCTATTATGCAGCATGTACAGTCTAGCTTGACTGGAGAACTCATTTGTATGAATTTTAGGAAAAATGGTGTACAGAAAATCACTGCTTACAAACTACCGTATAGCCGGAAATATTGACGGGGATTTTAATTTGACGGTTTGACGGTCAAAGTCCAAATCGTCAAATTTAAATCCGCCAATATTTTGGGCGCCGTATATGAATGTATTGTGCGCACGCGCAAATCGTCAAATTTAAATTCGGCAATATTTTTATTTTATGTTTTGCGGAGCAAACCGTCAAATTTTTTGACCGTCAATATTTCCGGCTATACGGTATATATAAACAGTGGCGTAGCCAGAGGGGGTTCAAGAGGTGCTCGAGCACCCCCTTTGAGCTTGACCGGAAGAAGAGAATGACTAATAATTGGCTTTATTAATAGCTACTCGAGCCATTTTATACTTACTTGTTTATTCCTTGAAGCTAGTTATTTAAGATTTTAGACCTCAAACGCTTGAAAGACAAACTTTAGAACAGTTTAGTTCATGCTAGCTCGATCGAGAGCGCTCGAGCGCTCAAAGCTGCTCGCAACTAGAGTTCAAAGGTTACGGGAACGGGTCACGTGCACTAATTAGTGGGCGTGGCACCTAGAAATTTTTCACGCGCTTTGCGCGCGCACCTCCTAGTTCTAAATCCTGGCTACGCCCCTGATAAAAGTTATCTGAAATTGCTACTCATGTCACATAACTCAGCCAGAAGTTTCTATTTGCTATTTTTCTTAACGTAGACAAAGTGAAAAGATGTTTCAAATCATTGTAATTCACTTCCATTCTCTGGTCTTTGTGAATTTTTGCTGAATCAAAAGTTATCACGTGCATTGTACGTGACGCAGTATGACATTAGTGCACTGGAAAATGTAAACGCAAATTAAACATGCACTTATTTTTCAAGACAAAAGTAAAATGCAACAGTGTAAATGGGCCTTAAATCTATTGCTGTGATTTCATTGGTTAGGCCAGATTCTGAGGTGTCTCCCAGACTAGATTACAGCACTGTTATATGTGACCCACATGACAGCCCATTAAGTCTGCCAGATGGCCCAAGTAGCACTTGATTGTTTAGTCCTCATCCAATGTTATAGTGAGACTTGGCATTGATTTGTTTAGGATTCATGCTAAGTAGGTAAGTTGTTACAAAGCCTTATGATTGTTATCATCAAGTTGCTACTGGGCCAAGCATTTTAGGGACAAATAGCACTGGCAAGATCTATTATTGCATGACCATGTCACAGTTGTATGCAATACGTATTGATGTCCATGTAATCATGTTATGAATAACCACTACATCTAGCTATCAATGAAATTATTGGCTATAACTATGTTAACATAATATAAGCAGTTTTTGTTACTAAAAATATAAAATTTGCATTTTTGTTGACAAATGTGCAATACACAGAGCTAATATGCAGGAGCATAGGAAGAAACCACAATAAACATCACAAAATATCAAAAAACTATTGATTTTTTTAGTAATATGGGCTTTTAGTTATAGCAGAATTGGTTCAGACAGACAGAAAACAAAGACCTTGGCAGCACCTATAAAACATAAAAAATGCTGCATATTCACACTGTCAGGGTTTGATGAATGTAATCACGAGTTTACTAAGAAACTATATGTAAGCACTTAAAGCTTGGGAAGCCTGCATTCTGTTGCTATGGTTCAAATCCTGTTGAGGTAGATGTAGACTACGCAATACTAATGTTGGTCCAGCCAGTGTGCTTGTAACTTTCAGTAAGCTTGATGTGATAGGTGTCAAGTGGTTAACTGTATGTGTCTGAAAAGCAATCAGACATGGTGTACATGTAGCTTGTTTGGGTTTTGTACTAAGGCTGGGTTGTTTTTTGTCTCCACTCTATAAATTTGATCAGTTGGCAAATAGTTATCCAACAATGCTTATGTAATTTCATGCTCAGACCCAACCCTCCGCATTTTCAGCAATAATAGATAGCATGAAACCTGTTGGCTTGCATGCAGAACCTAATGCTTATAATAGCTTCTCTATTTGTGTTGTCATAATGAGTGACAATGTCACCAAGACCAATTAATATTCTCGATCTAATTTTCTCAGTCAATGGACTTGTCAAGTCAGATTATTCCAGACCCTTTTTCCCTCAAGAGAGTGGCTGAGTTTGGATCGACCTGATACTGTTGTATTTTTTGCTAACAAAATCAAGTACATGTGTACAATAGTTTGTAGTTGTTTCTGTGACTTCTACTTTGTCTTTCTAAATGCAATTGATTGTTTATTAATTGTACCCTCCATGGAAACAAAGCTTTAATGTTGCACTTCTCATGTCAATTTCAGATTAAATGCCCACCAACAGAGGATTAAGGCTAATCTGTGCTCAGAACATGTAATTGGATGATCTATCTAAGGTATGGATGATCTATCTAAGGTCAATCCAGTATATCTTTCTGTCATGTAAGTTACTTTACACTGGCGTAAGAAGATGTTTTGCAATAGGGGGGCTGAAGTTGCGGTGTAAGCCGCAACCAATCTAGGGGGGTCTGGGGGCATGCCCCCCCAGAAATTTTTTGAATTTTTTAGTGCTCTGAGATCATTTCTGGTGCATTCTGAGCCAAAGTCTGAGCTAAAATTTTACTCAATTAAAGCTAATAAATTATGTAGATGTATAGTAAATATAAAAGTTAAAATTTTTCAAAGTAATTTTGGCGTCTGGTGTTTCAGTGTAATCATGCATGACATTGTACAGTGTTCATTGTTGCATCATAAAACACATCACTAAGTTTTACCCACATTTTGGCTAGCTAAGCAGTAGTGACAGTCACACTGTGTTCACTGTAATAACTGAGACGGTCTGTAAATCAGAAATTTACAAAAAAAACCCTGATATTTAGCTAGCTGCCTGGTCCGTGGATGCAATTGCTGTGCTGTCATTCTGATACTGCGCATGCGTCAGAGCCAATACGTGGGAGAGGTGTGGTCTTCTTCTGGCACTGAATGGGGGGGCTAAAGCCCTCCGAGCCCCCCTGCTTCTTACGCCAGTGCTTTAGGCTCATGTGCTGACATGATTAGGAAGCTTTATGGCATACAGTAGAATCTCGGTTATCCGGACCTCGTTTATCCTGAACCTCGATTATCCGGATCGAGCTGGAAGGCCGAAATTTGGTTAGTTAGAGCAAGATTTATAGCCAAAACTCGAGTGATTCAAGTCTAAATGATACAATCTACCAGTGTTGTGACATGCTAAATAGTGAGAAAAACTATCGTGGCTACTGCTAGTGCTGCTAGAACCATATAAATTTATCATTTCACTTATCCAGACTTTTCACTTATCCACCAGGCTTCCGGTACAAAGGTGTCCAGATAACCGAGGTTCTACTGTATTGTCCTCACTGGACAACAGAATACCTGTAGCTGATCTTTTTACAAAATTAATTGTACTAAAGTTTGGACTGTGTCCACAGCCCAAGGTGGGATGAGAATACAAGTTAGTTGTTTTTTGGGTGTGGGGGAATCTCCTATGGTCAGGTTATCATGGAGATACTATTTAAAATAATATAAAACATTCATCTTGCACTATTATTGATCTGTCTGAAGTATTATTCCTGGTGTAATTGCCGCATTCCATATACACAATAGCTATGGAGCTAGCAGTTTGATAGACTGATATATCTTGAAAGAGTATACAATATGCAACAACAGTCACCATGCAGTAGCTAAAAATATATGTGTTTGTTCTTGTATAAAAGGCCTAAATAATATTATTTTTATCTGTTCATTGTAGTGTTTTTATGTGAATTCAGTGCTTCTTGCTGCACACTGGCATTTCGCCAGACCAGTGGCCATTTGCTTGACATTTGCGGACCCTGCTTCCATTGCGTAGGACAAAGCCATACTTGCAGGAGTAGGTGGCCTTTGAGCCGAATGTAGTGCTTTTGACTTTTACAAACCCATTATCGGGATTTCTTAGTTGTCCACAATCCACACCTGAAAAGTGTGCATATATTGTTGTTATTACTGGAAAATTATAATTTGTCTATATAACATTGCTAGCAGTTAGTTCAACATTGAAACAAGTTGTACACCTCTAACAATATTATGTAACAAATAGTGACCTTGAATTAGTACAGTATTACAATGATGTATGGATTGCTCATTCATGCAAGAAGTACATAGACATACGTTTGCAAGTTGGTGCTTCTCCGGACCAGTGACCATTGTCTTGACACTTTCTTTGTGCTTCACCTTTCAGCTGGAAACCTCTGTTACAGTCATAGTCAGCCTTGGAACCAGGAGTTCTACCACGGACACGCACTGAGCCATATCTTGGATCATCAAGATCAGAGCATTTAATGATGCCTAAAATAAGTGATGATGGTGTTATTGCTTTATAGAGTTAAATTATGT
This sequence comes from Tethya wilhelma, assembly GCA_964030475.1. Classification (NCBI taxonomy): domain Eukaryota; kingdom Metazoa; phylum Porifera; class Demospongiae; order Tethyida; family Tethyidae; genus Tethya; species Tethya wilhelma. The sequence goes on along the minus strand of CAXIPT010000002.1, from coordinate 16,551,813 downwards.
TATTGACAAGAATTACGTGTGCAAGTTGGTGCTTTTCCAGACCATTGTCCATTATCTTGACACTTTCTTTGTGCCTGGCCATTCAGCTGGAAACCTCTGTTGCATTTGTAGTCAGCCTTAGATCCAGGAGTTCTACCACGGACACGCACTGAACCATATTTTGGATCATCAAGATCAGAGCATTTGATGATACCTATGCCAAGTGATGTAATGTGATGTTAATGCATGCTTTAGAGTGTTAAATGCTATTCTCAGATATAACTGGTTACGTGTGCAAGTTGGTGCCTTTCCAGTCCACTCTCCATTGTCTTGACATTTCCTCCATGCTACTCCAACAAGTTTGAATCCACTGTTGCACTTGTAGTCAGCTCTTGAGCCTGGTGTTGTTCCACCTACACGCACTTTTCCATTTTCAGGATCATCAAGGTCAGAACACTGGATTTCTGAATTGTTGAGCATGGTGTCATATTTAATTAAGATTACTGATTGAGATTTTTAAATGCCTGATGCATACTTATGCAAGTTGGTGCCTTTCCAGTCCACTCTCCATTGTCTTGACATTTCCTCCATGCTACTCCAACAAGTTTGAATCCACTGTTGCATTTGTAGTCAGCTCTTGATCCTGGTGTTGTTCCACCTACACGCACTTTTCCATTTTCAGGATCATCAAGGTCAGAACACTGGATTTCTGGAAAGATAGTAATACAAGTGTCATGTGAGTGAGTATAATTATATAGCTTGGATAGTTTCATATACAGTCATCAGTTACAAAAAAAATATCTAATTAAAACCCTGAACATACAATCAACTTAAACAAGATCTCTTAGTCAGTATTTTGAAAGGCCAAGACTTGAATTTATGTGGTGATAGTTATACAATGCAGTTCATGATATATGCTTGACTGTACGTATGCAGTCATTCTTACGTTTACAAATTGGTGCTTGTCCACTCCACTCTCCATTATTTTGGCATTTTCTCTGTGCTCCTCCTTGAAGTTCAAAGCCATCATTGCATTTGTATGTTGCTGTGGATCCTGGAGTTGTTCCACTAACACGAACTTGCCCATTTGCTGGATTTCGAAGGCCAGGACATTGGATCTCTGCATATGTGAGAGAAATTTTTTCACTCTCAATTGTCATTCAGTTTGATGTTTTAACATTAATTCTTACGTTTACAAGTTGGTTCTTGTCCACTCCACTCTCCATTATTTTGGCATCTTCTCTGTGGTCTTCCTTGAAGTTCGAAGCCATCATTGCATTTGTACGTTGCTGTGGATCCTGGAGTTGTTCCACTAACGCGAACTTGTCCATTAGGTGGGTTTTGAAGGCCAGGACATCGGATCTCTGCATGTGTGGAAGAATTTCAAAAGTCATACAGTTTGATGTTTAACATTTTCATTCTTACGTTTACAAGTTGGTTCTTGTCCACTCCACTCTCCATTATTCTGGCATTTTCTCTGTGCTCCTCCTTGAAGTTCAAAGCCATCATTGCATTTGTATGTTGCTGTGGATCCTGGAGTTGTTCCACTAACACGAACTTGTCCATTAGGTGGGTTTTGAAGGCCAGGACATCGGATCTCTATATGTGTGGAAGAATTTCTTCACTTTCAAAAGTCATACTGTTTAATGTTTTAACATTAATTCTTACCTTTACAAGTTGGTTCTTGTCCACTCCACTCTCCATTATCTTGGCATCTTCTCTGTGGTCTTCCTTGAAGCTCAAAGCCATCATTGCATTTGTATGATGCTGTGGATCCTGGAGTTGTTCCACTAACACGAACTTGTCCATTAGGTGGGTTTTGAAGGCCAGGACATCGGATCTCTGCATGTGTGGAAGAATTTCTTCACTTTCAAAAGTCATGCAGTTTGATGTTTTAACATTAATTCTTACCTTTACAAGTTGGTGCTTGTCCACTCCACTCTCCATTATCTTGGCATCTTCTCTGTGGTCTTCCTTGAAGTTCAAAGCCATCATTGCATTTGTATGTTGCTGTGGATCCTGGAGTTGTTCCACTAACACGAACTTGTCCATTAGGTGGGTTTTGAAGGCCAGGACATCGGATCTCTGCATATGTAGAAGAAATTTCTTCACTCTCAAAAGTCATGCAGTTTGATGTTTTAACATTTTCATTCTTACGTTTACAAGTTGGTTCTTGTCCACTCCACTCTCCATTATTTTGGCATTTTCTCTGTGCTCCTCCTTGAAGTTCAAAGCCATCATTGCATTTGTATGTTGCTTTGGATCCTGGAGTTGTTCCACTAACACGAACTTGACCATTAGGTGGGTTTTGAAGGCCAGGACATCGAATTTCTGGAGGGAAATATTGCAGAACATTCAACTACTTTGCCTGTATTTGTGATTTTGCTGAAAGTTTGTATTATTGAATAAAATAACTAATTTTTACTTACGCTTGCACTCTGGTGGTTTTGCATGCCAGAATGCTTTCCTGATCCTCGCGTTGAATATACAGACTGTCCATGGAGCTCCTTTCAAAACAAATCCTTCATCACAGAAGAACTCAATACTCTGTCCAACTGAGTAAGTATATTTCTTTGGTTTGAATCCTCCATTGTGTGGGGCATCCGGTGGATGGCAGACAAAGAAGGTTGCAACTGTAACTTGCACTATAGCAAAAGCTATCAGTAGCACTACAATAGCTTTGAATTGCCACATTTTTCTTTTGCCAAGCTTCAAGATCAAGGAGTTTAATCCTCTTGTAAACGTTTCCTAGATTGGGACCTTTTTATATGTGGGAAAGGTGGCCCAATTTTGTTTAGTTTTCATAGAGCAACAAAAGGAATCATTGTCTTGATGTTGCATAAGACTTTCATTGTCCTTTGTTCTAAGATAGCATTACTTCTTTCAGTTGTGTCTTACTTTCCAGCACATGACGATTTTGGAGTAGTCCATATATGGAGTTTGTTGATGTATGTGTAAGTATGTTTGTCCACGTCTATATTTTAAGTACTGTCATAATCCCATCTGCCATTGTGATTGATCTAGTTGGTGTAGTGTCTAGTCAGCTTGAGTGGACTGTTATATATCAATATCCTGGGTGTCTGCCTATATTTATTTGATTTTTCTATGGATGCTACCTACAGTGCTCAGCCATTAGTCTGGTATATGGTTTTTCTCTCACATAATGTAGTGTCATTTTATGTGCATATTTAGGGAAGAATTTAACTCTTGGTTGATAGTGGAGACCTGTAAAATGTTAGTATCGACTTGAATTAAATGTCACTGAGACATGCATAGCTTTAAAGTGGGCTATTGTTAGTCTTCATATCTATGCATGGTCTGCTATCATCATAATCACATGTTGGAAATAGTTGCCGCATATTGTTTAAGATACTAAGATGGAGCACCTAAATGCACCTTGTGTATATCAAGGTCATATAGAACTGGGACCTTACTATTGCATTCAGAACGATATGAGCATTAAAATAATATCCATTTTGTAATGTTTTGCTAAACGTAGGCCAGATAAGCAGTTCACCACAGGGCTTGAGGGGTTATGAATACCAACTGAGTATGTTTGATTTTACTTAAAAGATGGTAATCTATACAAGTAGTAAAAATTTCAAAAAAATAAGCAGTGTAAGAATGGGCAGTGCATTAAAAAGTATTGGAACAAGGAATGGTCCCAATTTCGGCACATGACTACTTCATTTTCATTTTTATCCCTCATGCATAGCTATTATTGTCGTAAATGGTTCAAAGAATGATCTGTACTTGAATAGCTTATCAGTATTTTTATCACATGGTTCAAATTCCTGCCACTGATGATCTTATCACTTGGCTAAAAAGTGGAATAAAGTATAGCATGCATGATTAGATTAATACCAGCCAAGACTTGGGCACAAAAATGAAGTAGTCATGTGCCGAAATTGGGACCATTCCTTGTTCCAATACTTTTTAATGCACTGCCCATTCCTACACTGCTTATTTTTTTGAAATTTTTACTACTTGTTCATTCACTTTTTTCAACACTACAGTGAAGAGACTATCAGAGACTGGTTAGTCCCTATAAAAAGCTTGAGTTATCTGAGCAGCAGCTACATTGGTTGCTAGAGCAGCTTATGCACATGCGCGTTTAATGCCACGTGGATGACCTTTGAACTCTACCTACAAGAAGATGGCTACATTGAAGTACATGAATTTATACTCTAAGTTTCAAAGCTTTCTAGTTTTTGTTCAGTAGGCTTATTTGTGATGAAAACGAGTATCAAGGAATGTAGTACCTATGAAAAGGAGTTACTTTGTGCTGTCAAAGTTGGCTCAACACTTTCTGGTTCTCTGGAAATGCTTTTCAAGTAAGTCAGTTAGAAAGTACGTAAGTACGTAAGTAAGTACGTTAGCAGAACAAAAATGGCACTATTGTGGCTTCCCACTAGCTCTCTCTACGAGTGCTGACGAAAGGTTCTGTGAGTTTTAGGCCTTGCATACAATTGGTAATCTGTCAGTGAGAGACTGTGAGCAAGTTTGACGACTCAATTTTGTTTTGTTAGATTTTTATGATCATAGACATTTTGTATTGTGCCTATGGGACATTCGGCCCATTCCTACTATACGTACTACCGTACGTATGATATATCATTTGAAAGTTCTATTGTGCTGGTTACATTGGTGCAAGTTTCATTTTTCATACGTACTACTTTGCTCCACTGCTTAGCCAACTGATTAGCAGGAATTCAGTGAACCACCATTAATTAATAAGCTATGCATGTACAGATTTACGACACTGAGCGGGATGCATAATTTATGAGGAATCAAAAATGAAAATGAAGTAGTCATGTGTCGAAATTGAGACATGTCTTGTTCCAATACTTCTTACAGCACTGTCCATTCCTACACTGCTTATTTTTGTAAAATTTTTACTATTTGTACAAAAAGCTTCATAAATAATCATAAAAGAAGCATATGTGATATGCATTATAGCATTCAAAGGGGAAATGGTTGAAAATGCAGGATTTAGTGTCAAAAGAGGTTAAGATAATTATATCGATGTGGCGTGAGTTATTATGATGGCGTTGATCCAAAATGACACTCTGTTAGAGTTTGGATCATTGGATGTGTGAAAATTTAATGAAGATTTAATTATAAAGTTGTGTAGTTTCTGTATATAAGACTGATCATATTGATTAGTGGAGATGACTTGAGAGCAGTGTTCACTTTCAATTGGCAGAGTCTCTCCTTCCATTGGAAGTTAGATTTAGATTGTGGTTTTTGTTGTGCGTTTTGTGAAGAGTGTAGAGTAAAAATTACTATTATAATGAAAGCACCTATGGTGCATAAGCCTCGGTGCACTCATATAGCGGCTAGCATGCAAAACAAAACGTGAATGACACAGTGTATCAGTAAAGGAAGACCGTCATCATTGAGTATTGTATTGAGACCCAAGTAAGCTTGCATCTTGAAATAAACTTAATTAAGCTCCAATGACCTGCGCAGCCCCAATCAAGCCGGTACATGCCTATGTCACAATCAAGTTGAGCCAGCCTAGCTATAATCTATAGAACACCACTCACTTAAGACTAAAATTAATATCCATTGAACGGGGAAACTTTAACAGTTACACTGCAGATGCTTATTAACATTTGAATGACAGATCATTAGATCATCTATAAATTATCTGACTGGCACTACTGATTCAGCAGGCATCACTGAGTGCAGCCTGAAGTTCACTCAAAACAACATACATGTAGCTAAGATCAGTAAGATCATCACGATAGTTCCACAAAGTGCTGGCCCAGTACTCTTCCAGATCCTCCAAGTGTACTGCCTACTGTATTTCTAGATAACGCACACTACATGGGGTGTAATCGATGGGTGCAGTTTCGAAGCCTAAGCGCTCAGAAATGTACAAAAGCCTCAGATCTCAGAAACTACAGCGTTTTGCAAGATTCTACACATCAAATTTCAAGATAATTTCGATTCATGAACGTAAGTACCTTCCATTTTGACTCTAGAGCTGCCGTTCTTCAGATAACTTAGTAACACACACACACACACACACACACACACACACACACACAAAACGACTACCGTAACCCTCTGCACGTGCTACGCACGCGCCGAGGCTTAATGATGTATCTGCATAATGTTTGTTAATTCACTTGAATTTTTATGATAAGTATAATATTCTAACAATGAGTACGTGTACTTACAACAACAATGCAACAATTATCGATTTGACATGATTCAGGCAATGAAATCTAATAGAAAAGCCACTATGATATTATATTTAAAATAGCTTTTTTCAAAGTTTGATTTACTTTGTGTAATTCAGTACGATGACATATTACTGAACTTCTGCATGTGGATCTTATGGCAGTAGAGGAGTGTGCTCATCATCACCCTCTGACTGGTAGTCTTCTTCCAGGGAGGGGCTAGTTTCTGATGATGGGTGGGGCATAGTAGAGTGTTGATGTCCAGATGCCAAGGTGGGCAATTCAATTTGAGATGAAGGAATCATTGTGTTAGGAGATAAGTAGCTGGCTTCCTTGTCAAACAAAACTTGATCTTTCTCTTGATTCAGTTTGTCCTGATAATATGGGATTGTTCCCTTCTTAGGTCCATCATAATAGTCTTGATGATGACTAGGTATGTCTTGCTTGGGTCTGTACTGTATAGGTTCATCCTGTGGGTTGGCTGTTGAACCTGATGATTCTAGAGGGATGAAAGTTTTTGTAGCAATGGTGTTAGGAGACTGTTCTTCATTTAGTAGTGAATTGTTTGAGCTAATATTTCTGTTTGATTCTGTCTCGGTAGGCAATAGCTTCACTGATTTACTTTCTTCTTCTTCTAGTGTAGAAATGCTATTCAAGGGTTCTGGTAAGGCATTGATTTCAGTCTCACTGTCTGCAATTGTTTCTATGTCCAATTGACTTGGATGAGCTGACAATGTATGATCAATATGAATTTCCCTGTGCACTCTGAAAATTCTGAACATCTTTTGAAATAGCTCATTCAAAATAAAGGTTTTCATATGGTATAAAAGAATAACTAGAAATGTCGCAAAAGCAATGCTAGTTGAAATGTATGCAACCACTATCTGGTTGTTAGCTTCATTAATGAACAAGCTAGCAACTGACAGAGCAATGAGGTTCAGGAGAGAAATGGTGTCAAGCACGCTGTTGCGTTTTTTCTTGTGAATGGAGTTATGCTTCCATTCCGTTATATGGATCTGAAAAACAAGAATAACAGTGATCACTATGGCTATGCTGAGTAGATTGACACGAGGATCTCCAAGAACATTCACTGCTGATATAAGGTACAAGACACCTCTAACCAAGAATAGCAGTCCGATCCAATAACGATGGTCTTTGTTGTATGGAGTGTTGTAAGCATCAATGAAAGCAAAGAGTTTACCATTACCAGTAATCCATCTCAAAGGTCCTCTGTTAGGACAATAAACAAGCCACTGCCAAGCAAAGAGTATGAGTGTGAATACTGTTCCAACTACAACAATGATAAGAGCTGTGATGAAGAGAGGGATATGCTTTCCGCTGAGGTAGGAGATGTTAGCATCAACCAGCCACACCACTTCACTTGAACCATCAGAGTACTGGAGAGTTGTAAATTGCAATGCAGCAATGATTGTACGAAGGATCTTTGTATAGGAGAGTAGAATAAGAGTAGCTAGTGTTGCTATTGGGTTCTTTCCAACAAAGAGCATGGCAAACTTTGTAGAATGGTCGCTAATGGTGATAATCGCAACAACCAAGGATATGACATAGAGTGGAAATGCAAGTTGTAACCAAGTTTTAACATAGCCATCCATTCCATCAAATAAACAGGTCTCAAATCCAAAGTCCAGATTGATCCATGCTATGAAGACAGATAATGTCTTTGTTTCATTACGTGGGAAGAAAATGGCACGATTTGTATCAAATATGTTGGCATATAGAATTAGTGCATTAAATGTTCCTTCAGCTACGACAAAGTTTACTTTAAGAATAAAAGCAACTAGTGCTATTCCAGCAAGAGCAAATACCATGAACAGTGCTAGCCAGTTGTTAGAACATGGCCTGCAATGTGAACTACCAAGAGAGAGGCTGAGACCATTTTCACAAGATCCACAGAGTTTTCCCGAGCGATTGAATATACATAGTTCATTAGCACCATTCTCAATATTTAAATTGACCATTGTGATTTCATTTGGTGAATGGCAGTAGTCAAAAGGACAGTGTTTATGTAGTACATAGCCTTGATGATCTGTATCATTTAGATATGCAAACCAAACATTGTCTTTTCTCTGGACTGTTCCTGTCTCAATGGAACAGTTTGAAATGTACTCAGGATAGATTATTGGGTCACATTTGCAATGTAAATCATGGTTTTCAAATCCAATTGGACACGGTTTAATGTTTACTGTGAGATTTGCTATGGATATTCCGGCATTTTTACATGGACCATCAGCGTAGAGATGAAGCTCCTCAGAGTTGTGTGGAGAGAGAATACTGTAAACCAAATCAGTACAACTACCATCTCCGTTTGTCTCTTGAAAAGATTGTCCCTCACCAAGTTCTGCTTCTAGTGATACATATGCATGTATTTTTGGCACACCAGTGGTACCAATTGCTATTGAGTTGTTTATATGGTCAACTGTAACAACTGACACTGTAAATGTTTGTCCTTTCCTAACAAACTTTGGCTGAGGATGATAGTTACAGTCTGGTTGATTGTCTTTACAGAAACAGACACGAACTGGATCAGAAGATACTGTTGTATTTGAGTTGAAATCCCCTACTTTAAGATTAGTAATGTTGAGAATATAGTGAATGGTACTTACTAAAGGACTGCTAAGATGATAACTTAAAACTGTTTCAGCATTAGGACTCACACCACACCTGTCCAATAGACCACCATAAAGGACATCTCCTGCTATTTTTGCTGAATTATCGATGAAGTATATGTTGCGAAAATTACTCTCTTCAGGGATCCCAATAGTTATAATCTGAAAAATATCAATACTGTATGGTAATAGTTCCTGAATAAAGCATTCATTGTAGATGGTGGTTGTATTACTGAATGGTGTGGCATAACAAGTACTAGAAGCTGTGTCATCAGCCACGTACATAGCTCCTCCATAACTAGCTGTGTTGTTATTAAAATGTAGATATATCCATACTAATGAGCAAAGGTCAAGATCAGAACATTCTGGTTTTGTTTTGAGCAAGTATACTTGAGCACTTCCTACCAAACTCATTCCACCTCCTCTCTGAGCATGATTGCCAGCAATAAATGTTTTTGCTCCATCTGTCAATATTATTGTTGAACTGATAGCATAAATACCTCCACCTCCAAACCCTGCAAAGTTTCTGTGAATATTAGTCTGTTGTTTGAAGTTGAGTTCACTCTGGTAGGCATAGATGCCTCCACCAGACTCTGATGCTGTGTTGTGAGATATAGTTACATTTCCATAAGCATATAGTTTGCTTTTTGTAGCTGCGATTGCCCCTCCTCGTATAGCCTTATTGTATATGAGATTGACATGACCAATAAAGACTATATCACTTTGAAAAGCACTCAGTGCTCCTCCTTCTTCAGATATACCGGACTCCTCAATGCTTGTGTACCCAGTAAATGTCACATTGCAAGACTGAAGAACTACTGATCCAACATTGTTTCTAAGTGTGGTATGGCCCAAAAATTGTAATGTACTTTGAATAGCATATATTGTACCTTGGCTACCAATGTTATTTTGCAAAATGAGCAAACTGTTGCTGTTGAACTTTGTCAAAAGAAAGTAAAATACTGATCCTTTATTTGCATCATTGTAACTGAAATTACAATTAACTATTGACAAAGATAAAAGTAGCCTTTCACTCTTCATAGCATACACCGCACCACCCATTCCATCATCTTTTGCAGTTGCGGTGTTACCACTGAATGTGCTGTTGACTAAAGCATGGAATCCATTATATGATTCAATATTCATGAATATACCAATGCTGTCATAGTACACTGCTCCACCACCTGCATGCTGATATCCAGTCACAGTGTTACTGTTGAATGTACAATTGATTACTGTGAAATTAGGACTGCGAGCATATATTGCTCCACCTCCTGCATGCTGATATGCATTCACTATGTTGCTATTGAGTATGCTGTTTACTATAGTGATATTTGAACTTCTCTCAGGAAACATTGCTCCACCCATTGCATCTGAATATCCAATCACAAAATTATTGTTGAGAGTAGTATTGACTATAGTGATATTAGGACTTGAGTAAGTGTCTAATGCTCCACCAACTCCACTATGTGCAATCACAGCATTGTTGTTGAATGTACTATTCACTACAGCAATATTAGGGCTTGAGTCAATAGCCATTGCTCCACCAGCTCCAAGCACATATCCAGTCACCATGTTATTGTTGAGAGTAGTATTGTCTATAATTTTGATATTAGAACATGCATAAATGTACACTCCTCCACCAAATCCATCCTGATCTCCAGTCACACTGTTATTGCTGAGAGTAGTATTGGATATTGTGATATTAATACATGAAAAAGCACATACTGCTCCACCAAATCCCTCCCAATCTCCAGTTACAATGTTGTTTTTGAGAGTAGTATTAACTATAGTGATATTAGGACTTGAAATAGCATACACTCCCCCACCAAATCCACTCCGATCTCCAGTCACAATATTATTGTTGAGAATAGAATTGACTATAATGATATTTGAACATGAATTAGCGTACACTGCTCCACCAAATACGTCATCCCCTTTTACAGTTCCAGGGAAGTTGTTGAGTGTAGTAGAATTGACCACAATGATACCAGGCGGATTATTCATAAATCCTGCACTACGATTTCCACTCTGTGCAGTCACAATGTTGTTGTTGAATGTACTATTGACAATAGTGATAGTAGGACTTGAGTAAGCAGCCATGGCTCCACCAGCTCCGACCTTATGTCCCGTCACTGTGTTGTTGTTGAATGTACTATTGATTATAGTAATAGTAGGACTTGAGTAAGCAGCCAATGCTCCACCAGCTCCTGTATGACCTCCAGTCACAATGTTGTTATTGAGAGCACTATTGACAATAATGACATTAGGACTTGACTCAACATAAACTGCTCCAGCATTTCCATACATGTAGTTGTTGCTGAAAGTACTGTTGACTATAGAGATATTAGGACTAAAATAAGCATATAATGCTCCACCACCACCACCACCTACATGCACTTTATCTCCAGTTGCAAAATTGTTTTGAAGTTTACAATTTGAAATACTAGTACTCAGTTTAGTGTGGAAAATACCAATTGCTCCATTGAAGAAATAGAAAGTGCTGTTTAAAACATTAGCAGTTGTCACACTAACAAGAGTGAGTCCAGTTCCATTAGCTCCTTGACCATTGAAACCACAATTGTCTATTGTAAACTCTCTGATCTCATTGACCTCATTATCCACACACCCGAAGAATGCTATTCTTCTTATACTAGCAACCTTGATGAACTTTAAATCAAACCTAGCCGACTGATAGCAGGTGATTGAAGTATCATTGTCGGTGGTTATATTAGATGCAACAGACAAACTTGTGATATTTTGAATGGATAATACTGAATCAAGGCTGTGGTTCCCAGGAAAAAGAATAAGAGTGGTGTTGGAGGCAAAGTAGTTGCTCGATTTGTTAGCATACTGGGTGAGAGTGAAACAAGGTACACCTTCTTTAGGACATGGGATATTTGATGATGGTGTGACATAGTAAGTCTCAGCAGATGTGAGCACCAACAAAGCTAAGAGTGAAATCACTTTACTCATAGTCATTGAATCCAGCCTTCAAAGTGTAGTAGAATCTGATCTAAGGCCAAGGTGGTGTTCTGTAAATCTAGCTGTAATGTATATTATATGGTAGTAAAAATTTTAAGTAGACTATATATAAGTGTAAAAAGTATTATAACAATGCATGTCTCAATTTCGTACATGACTGCTTCATTTTCATTTTTTGATCCATTGTATTGTTGGAGACAGCTTGTTGGAGTGTGTAGAAAGCTATCGATATACCTGGGAGTGATGATAACTTCCTAGTTGGACTGGACACAGCCACATATATAGCTACCAAAGCCAGGAGACTTGTTGGTATGCTGTACAATAAGTACTACTCTTGGACTGATACTACCTATGATGCATTTAGCTAGACTTCATCTTGAATATGCGTGTTAATTGTGGGATCCTCACACACATAATGGGTTAACATATACTGAAACAATTAAGTCCAAAAATCTGTGTGTAAGTTTGTCTTTAAAAAAAAATAGGAATTTAGACTATATGACTCCATGCTTACTCAACTTATTAATTATTCCACAACTTGGCAAAAATATTTGAGGTAGGTGTGAATTATTTAAGTCTTGTGGGAAGACGCCAGAAGGAAATTATACAATTATCATATAATTATGTGGCACATGGATAAGTAACGACCTTTGAACTCTACATACAAGAAGATAGTTACGTTTGAAGTAGCTACATGAATAAATTTATACTAATTAAGTTTCAAAACTTTCTGGTTTTTGTTTAGGCCTATTTACGATGAAAATGAGTATTAAAGAATGTAGTACGAAAAAAGCTTACAGCTATATATAGAGTAAGCTAATGTGCATGTGCATTAAATGCAACGTAGATAAAAAATCACCTTTGAACTCTTAATTCCTACCTACAAGATTGAAGTACAAAAAGCTATAATAATATCTATAGCTCTTGTTTGAACACATTTTAGCAGTAAACGCAAAAGGTACTACTTATGAAAATTAAGAAGCTACTTTTTGTGATCAAAAACTAGCTAGACTAAGAGAGCTATAGGTTAGTAGCTCAGCTCTCTACGAGTGCTTAGGAAAGTTTCTCTGAGTGTTAAGCCTTGTATGTTCAGTCTGTTGGTAGTCTGTCTGAGAGAGCTTCTAAGCAAGTTTAAAGCCTTTACTTAAATTTGTTTTTTTCTGGATTTTTATGCTGATAATTAAACATTTTGCTATGGGATATTCGGTCCATTGAATTCCTACTATACGTATTATCGTATGTAAGCTGTCTATAGCTCAACACATTCTGGCTCTCTAGAAATAACTTAAGTCAGTTAGGAAGTACATAGGCCTATAGATACATGTCATATGAAACTACTGTATGTATGATACCATAATGTACATGATAATGACATTTGTGTTGACAAAATTTAATTATTACAACAACATTGTGTAAGTTTTGCAGTTGAAGACCTTATATCTACTAGACTAAGTCGTTGCATGTGACTTAATGTTCATGTACATTATTCATGATATTATATAATATTATTATATGCATGCATGGTCATGAATAAAACACAATAAATTATGCCTTAAAGTTTGTTTTTTACCTTTTGATCCGTACACTTTGAATTTTCAGCAGTAATAAGAAAAATTGTTAGTATATCCGGTAGTACTAGTGATGTACTATAATTTTGAACAACTTGCTGAAATCTCCAAGAATACTAGCTATATACTGGTTTTGTGGTGAATGGCTCATCCTGTTAAAATTAATTGTTTCATTCATGCAATTCCAATGCACTCTCTCCTACATGTTTTTTTTTAATTTTTTATGCAGGCATGTACATGATTGGACAAGGTGCTCCACATGACTTTGCATCACATTAATCATAGTCAGGCAGTAATAAAACTTTGTGCCGCATTCAAAAACATGATATTCAATGCTCCAGCATGCATAACAATCTATAGACTGAGGTAAGAACTAGTAAGTAATGTTGGTCAACTGTGCATTGTTACCATGCTCTTTGTATAATTACTATATGCAGATTGTTTGGTATAACAGGTATTATACGTACGGTAGTACGTATAGTAGGAATGGGCCGACTGTCCCATAGACACCATACAAAATGTTGGTCACTATAAAAATCTAGTCAAACAAAATTAAACCTTCAAAGTTAGTCAGAGGCTCTGACTGACAGATTACCAACTGAATGCAAGGCCTAAAACTCGCAAAAAGTTTCCTCAGCACTCGTAGAGAGCGCTAGTGGGAAGCCACAATAGTGCCATTTTTGTTCTCCTAACGTACTTACTTACTTTCTGACTGACTTACTTGAAAAGGATTTCCAGAGCACCAGAATGTGTTGAGCCGACTTTGACAGCACAAAGTAAGTTCTTTTCATGGGTACTACATTCCTTCATACTCGTTTTCATCATAAACAGGCCTAAACAAAAACTAGAAAGCTTTGAAACTTAGTGTATAAATTCACGTACTACAATGCAGCCATCTTGGCAGTTAGAGTTCAAAGGTCATTAATTGTCTATCCACGTGGCATTATTATGCGCATGCGCATTAGACTCCTCCAGCACATTGTAGTGCATGTAGCTGTTACTCAAGCTTTTTGTAGGGACTAACCAGTCTCTGGTGGTCTCCACACTGTAGTGTTGTAAAAAGTGAGTGAACAAGTAGTAAAAATTTCAAAAAAATTAGTAAGGTAGGAATGGGCAGTGCGGTAAAAAGTATTGGAACAAGGCATGTCTCAAATTCGGCACATGACTACTTCATTTTTTATACCCAACTCTTGCCTGGCAGTTAGTTTAAGTTACCTGTCTGTTATAGTTTGCTCCAGTGCTTAGCCTACTGATTAGTACTGAACCAATGCTATAATAACCTACAGTACTATTGTACACATCATTGCATTTACGTCACATTTAGGATCCGTATGAGGGATCAAGAATAAAAATGAAGTAGTCATGTGCCGAATTTGAGACATGCCTTGTTCCAATACTTTTTACCGCACTGCCCATTCCTACCTTACTAATTTTTTTGAAATTTTTACTACTTGTATATATATAAGTCACGAGTCAGTATAAGTTTATAGCTTACTGCATTAAACTGCATGCAGAATCTGAATTACCCATGATCATCATGCAGCTAGTTGTTGTTTTTTTTTTCTGAACACATCTCAAGTGACATAGCAGCTGCATATGTAAAAGTAATATTTCAAAGCATACATGCATACATGCATGCATGCAGGAATGCATGGCCAGATGTATTATAGTCATTGTTTTCAGAACTAAAGATTTACAATTAATTGTCAGTAATGTGATATATGATTGTCAGTAATGTGATATAATTGTCAGTAATGTGATGAATAATTAATGCATGACATTGTGCTTATACTGAATGCATGTGTGTTAAACATTGCTGCATGAATTCAGGATCCCATTTTAGCACAGCATCAGGGCATGCAGTCTTATACATGCCAGCCATGCATGATTTTGTTGAAGTTGGTTTTCTTGTGTGTGGACGTGGCAGCCTATTAGTACTAATTATCATGCACCGCTGCATAATTGTAATATAATACATGATCATTTATCATCATTATAATAATAATACTATTATTATCATTATGCTAGTTTGATGAAACCTTTGAAATCAATAAGACTTCTATTCTAAACAAACCACAAAGATGAAAAGAAGTCCTCCAGACTTTACTGTTGAAAAAAAGTGAATGAACAGGTATAGTAAAAATTTCATAAAAATGAGCATTGTAGGAATGGGCAGTGCTGTAAAAAGTAAGCAAACAAGGCACGCATCTTACAATCTTGGCACATCACTACTTCATTTTTAAAAGCCCGAGTCTTTCCCATAGACCCAATAGGCAGGCACCTAGGCAATGTTGTTTTAGTCAATTAACTCTCAAAACCCTTAGTTTAGATTACAAGGCGGCCTATACTATACATACTACTGTATGTATGATGTTTTGCTAAGTGTGGGCCAGTTAAAGCTGTTTACCTATTAGTACTGAATATGATTGCCAGTTGGACTTGAACAGGGCTTGAGGGGTTATGAATTGAACCAACTTTTGTATGTTTTGATTTTACTTAAAAGATGCTCCATTTATGCTGGTTACATTGGTACAAGGTCCATTTTCATACAACAAATCATTGACTGATAATGGTTAACACTGTGTAGTCAGTATAAAGAAAGCACCTAAAATCAACTTGTGCATATTTAAAAATAAAAAGGTTATTTTCAATTGGGACCTTTACTATTGCATTCAGTGTGATATGGGCATTCAAATGATATCAATTTAGTCATATTTTGCTAAACGTAGGCCAGATAAGCAGTTCACCTATAAGTGCTGAATATGATATCAAGTCAGACTTGTACAGGGCTTGAGGGGTTATTAATCTAGCCAACTTTGTATCTTTTGGCAATCTGTATACCGTATAGCGGGAAATTTTCGTGGGGGAAAATTTTTTGCGAATTTCGCAGTTTGGCAACTTTCCGCGAAAATTTTCCCCCACGAAATTTGTAAGGTATGTGGTCGTCACGTATAGTTGAGACGCAATCCACGAAAATTTTCCCCGCGAATTTCTATTCAAGACGAAAACGCAAAAATTTTACCCCACGAAAATTTCCCGCTATACGGTATCATTTGAAAGCTCTTTTATGCTGGTTACATTGGTGCAAGTTTCATTTATATACAATATACCATCGAAGGTTGAACTGGGACCTTTACGATTGCATTCAGAGTGATATGGGCATTCATATGCATCAATTTTGTTATTTTTTGCCATTGAGTGATAATATATATTCAAAAATATGTATAGTGAGTATAAAGAAAGCACCTAAAAGCACCTTGTGTATTATTTTAAAGTAGGACCATCATAGCTATGGACCTGGGACTTTTACCATTGCATTCAGTGGGACAAGAGTGTTGAGCCAACTTTGACAGCACAAAGTAACTCCTTTTCATAGGTAGTACATTCCTTGATACTCGTTTATATCACAAATAAGCCTAAACAAACACTAGAAAGCTATGAAACTGAGAATATACCGTATAGCGGGAAATTTTCGTGGGGGAAATTTTTTGCGAATTTCGCAGTTTGGCAGCTTTCCGCGAAAATTTTCCCCCACGAAATTTGTAAGGTATGTGGTCGTCACGTATAGTTGAGACGCAATCCACAAAAATTTTCCCCGCGAATTTCTATTCAAGATGAAAACGCAAAAATTTTCCCCCACGAAAATTTCCCGCTATACGGTAAATTCGTGTACTTCAATGTAGCCATTTTTAGGTAGAGTTCAAAGGTCATTGATTATCCATGTGGCATTTAATACGCATGCACATTAGCTGCTCTAGCAGACAATAGCTGCTACTCAGATAACTTGTAAGGACTAACCAGTCTCTGATGGTCTCCTCACCGTAGTGTTGAAAAAAGTGAAGAACAAGTAGTAAAAATTTCAAAAAAATAAACAGTGTAGGAATGGGCAGTGCTGTAAAAAGTATTGGAACAAGGAATGGGCTCAATTTCGGCACATGACTACTTCATTTTTTTGTGCCCAAGTCTTGGCCAGTAATCTAGTCCTGACTGCAATACTTTATTCCACTTTTTAGCCAAGTGATAAAAATTGGCAGGAATACCATTATATCATGTGATAAAATGCAATACTGATAAGCTATTCAAGTACAGATCACTCTTTGAACCATTTACAACAATTAGCTACAATTAGCTAATAATTATTAACTAGAGAGATCAAAAATGAAGTAGTCATGTGCCGAAATTGAGACCATTCCTTATTGTTCTAATACTTTTTACAGCACTGCATTCCTACACTGCCTGTTTTTTGAAATTTTTACTACTTGTAGTATTAAGGGAACTGTGTCACTATAAATTATAGGTGCTGTTATGCATGATGTTTGTGATGTTTTTTTGTTGACAAAAGCGCAACCAGGATCCTGAATAATTATGTTATACATGCAGTCTGATAGACTAAGTAGCCTTGAAATTATAATATAATTGAATTATTATTATCAACGCTGCGTATACTTTTTATTAATAAGTACATATATATCTACAGCAGTGTCTGACTTCACTACAATACCTACGCTTATAGTTCATACTAGTTAGTTTTAGAAGTATATAATTTCTTATGCATGCTATCAGAAGACTCAGTATATGCACACAAATTGCTCTCCTTGCGTGGAATTAGTTGCTGCACAGTTGAAATTAGTTGCATCTAGTATCACTCTCAATGCTGGTTGTGATAGATTGACGAGTTCAATATTGTTGTTCAACCACATTTCATAGCCGTTCAGAGAATTTAAAATCGATGAATTGGTTGACCTGATGGCCAAAATAGTTTTTCTAATCATGAGATCCAACATTGAATGATAGGGATTGCCATATTGATAATGAGCACACCATTCGGCAATTTGTTGAAGTGAAAACTGACATGGGATGTCGACGTCACTGTGACAGTCAGTCTGCTGAGATTATGTGTGCATGCATGTATTGGGAGGCACATTACTATATAGATCCAGTACCCTATAGCTCCTGGGCAGGCTTGCATATACATTGATCATGCTATGAAGTTTATCTATATGTTATAACTGTAATGCATGGTTATGCCCTGCATGCACGTAATATTGGCATGCATGGCTCAGTGTATAATAGTAATAATAACTGTGACATATTTTACCCAATAGAGGTTGTATGAAGACTGCATGAGACTCATGGCCATGAACTGATTAGCTTCATAGATTGCACTGAAGTTGGCTAGTGCTTTATATGCCATGTATCTTTCATGAAAGTAGCACGTTACATTGAGCATTTCAAAGCAGACCTATAATATAATAATAATGTAACAGAAGTTTATTATAAAACTAATATTGCAATCATGTTATTTTTAATCTGTTATTAATTTGATATGTAAGGATATGCACACAATGCCATACCTCAGACTCTGCTCTAAGACTTGTATTGCAGAATGAATGATTTTGATCTATGTGTACCATGTCTTGCAAGAGCCTTATACCATAATATACATGTTGCAGCATGTCAATATCAGAACTGTTGTTTATAGGCATTGGCATAGACGAGGTGTATCCAATTAGTAGAGCCATCAACGATAGTGAGAGATAAGCCAATTCCATTTCGATGTTAGGATTCTTTAATTATTCTTCTGGTTCCTCAAGCTGTTTTTTAATATTAGCCTTGTGTGATTGAAGATATAGGACTTGTGTCTTTAAATACCCATACGTTTTTACACTTGATGCATATTATGTTTGTTGGTTTAAACTAAAGCATGAATGCTCCAAATGAATGTGTGCAGTCTCAATCCTTTGACTGATGGCAATTCTTGAAATGAATTGGTATTATAATATATAGCCAAATTTAATACCAAGAATGTTGAATGTATGTCAATATGGGTGTTGATATGATCTTAATTTTCATGGCATTGATTATTATTTACTGTGAATTGCATGTGTACACTAAAGTCTGAATAAACCATTTTAATCTTTCCTGTTAATTCATGCTATGGAATTGACAGAACATGCATGCATGTGTGGCATTGGTCATTAACTGTTTGTTTGCTTTTACTCATTTGTAGGTTTCTATTCATATTAATGGATCTCACTTTCATGGCACTAAGCTTTAAATTAATCCTTCTATAAGTAATATAGGTGCATGCATTCATGACCTTAGATCCTCTTAGACTAAATAGGTGGTTAGCTTATTTAAGCAAACAGGAAGTTTAATGTTAAAATGTCTTTTCCCCCTATAATGAATGAATGTCATAATTATAGGTATCAGAACTCTAACTTGTTCATAGGCTTCCTTGGCGTATGTATAGACGAGGTGCATGCATGTAGTAGAGCCATCAACAAAAGTGAAAGATAAGTCAAATCCATTTCGATGTTGGGATTCCTTATACTGTGCAACATACGTACTTGTGAAGTTAAGTATAACCTTGTGTTTACATTGTGTATAATACTTCCTATAGCGATAATAGGTTTCATGCATGTGTGCTTGCATGTATAAGGATTATGTATATGTATGTTTAAAATGCTTGTATCTCAGTGCTTAGACTTGTCCATAGTTTCTTTCCACTTTTGAGCTGTCTGAGAGCAGCTTTGACTTAAGCAAACTTGAGTTTTGTCAACTTCGGTAGTTTATACGCTAAAATTCACACTTGAAACCTGCAGAGGACAATACCGTATAGCCGGAAATATTGACAGGGATTTTAACTTGATGGTTAGACGGTCAAAGTCTAATCATCAAATTTAAATCCGTCAATATTTTCGGTGCCATATATGAATGTATTATGCACACGCGCAAATTGTCAAACTTAAATTTATCAATATTTTTATTTTACATTCCGCGGAGCAAACCGTCAAATTTTTGACCGGCAATATTTCCCGCTATACGGTATTATCTACGAGGGAAAGCAACACTATAACATTGTCTTCTTGAAGTCTTCTGAAATTTCTTTGAAGTGTTGGAATATCTTTTCAGAATCTTGNACACACACACACACACACACACACACACACAGCAATACCCAACCATTTTCACCTGCCACTGAGGCCACAACTAGCTGATCAAGCCAGCTTGCCCGCACTAAGCAAGCATGAGAAACCACACCATCTGCCAAATGAGAGAGCTCTCAGCCCCACTGCGACCAACTATAGCTAGGTTCCATGGGAATTCCATTGCGGCATGGTGGGTATCAGGGGGATCAACATGCATGGGCCACACTGCTCACTATAGGCCATTTTCACATAACTATAATAGGCATACAAAAGGCTGCGATATGACTTTTCTAAAGAATTTATACATGTATCACTTTGTATGCCTCTATTGTGTATTCCTAAGAATTAGATTAGGTAAAAACACATTTCAGTACAATATACTATTAGATAAATAGACAAAAAAGGAATAGACAAAAAAAGAGTACAAACAAATACATATTTTGCATCAATGCATAGACTGCATGTATATGTGCATGCATGCATGGCCATCTTTGATAATGCCATGCATTCTACTAAAATAGGAAGTTGAAATTAATCATACAAAAGACGAACATCCTCTTACTGAAACCACACAATTTTAGCTATTTGTACAATGCTATAATTATAAGAATAAAAATGATGTCAGCTCTCTGATTTTTTCTGTGTAAGAGGAATCATAAATCAATGGTTGAACTGCAGGTCACTGACAATTTCCATGAATTTTATATTCACTACACAACTGCTACATGATGGCATGTGATTTGATATAGCCAGGTAAATTGTGGTGTGTGGAATTAAGGATGTAAATTATTTGCCATGGAAAACATCATACATTTTGACAATACAAGGTATAGTTTATGGATAGACTATGTTTGATGGTTTCGTCTATTGTCAGTGCACGATTGTATACATGATCACATTATGCCTGCTATACATAGAAATAAACTTCAGGCTAAGTACCGACTATTTCCGACAATCAATACAATTGTTGAAGTACTGAGAATCTATGCATACAGAACAGTTACAAGAACAGAATACACAGTTATTAGAGACTGAGAGACTGTGGCATTCTTGTCCAGGTATATAAATAGAAATCAATTTTTCATCATGACAAGAGACAACAAACTGAGAAGAGTTCATCACTTCTATAAACGAAAGCAAGCAGCTACATCAGTAAATAACAAAAATGGAAACCAAGTTTCATTCAGTCATATTATGGGCCCTTCTGGTTGGATGCATCGCCACTACTGCAACATGTTCACCATTGCAAAGACACATTCGGTCTGATTCTGAGGTCACTAGACTACACAATCTATATAATGGTATTCGACTCCTAGGAGAACTTTCAAATACAGATTCTGCTAGGCTACAAGAGGTAAGAACAGCATGCATACAGTACATGCATGTACACATACTATGCCATGCTTGTATATAATTACTATAAAAAAATGTTTAAAAATCAATGCATGACTGATTGAACTTATATAGATTGACTCAGGAATGAAAGTAACATGCTACATGTACGAAAGATATTTGGCATACAAAATGCTCTTGGACTTCAACCTCACTACAAATGCAATCTCTGAGGCAAACCAGTTTGTGGCTATGACATTGGCACAGTCCTCATGCAACCATTACTGGGTATGGTGCATAATTTAAAGCTTATACTAATTACTGTAACAGTTCTGTAATAATGTATGTCATTGTATTTTCAAAATTGATTTTTTAAGAGAACAGGCTTTTATCGTGTATAATTACATAATACATAACTATATACACTTAAATGCACAGCATGCATGCATGAAATTGATCTGCATGCCATGACATGATGTATACATGGTCATACATGCATACATTGTTCTTATGCAGAGTGGAAGTGGAACACCAATGTGCTCAATTCAGCAAATTTCTGAAAGATGTAATAATGCTAGGTATATAGAAGCTCGTAACAAACTTATCCTTGACATTCGTGCACTGGGAGCAAATAATGCAGCCCCTAACAGCATAAGTGGCTACCAAGACTGGATGAACCAAAACATTCCAATTCCAACTCCAGCTCTATCGATGTTAGCCTTGGATTTCATTGAAGCTTCAACTAATTGTAATGCTGGAAGTGCAACTTTTACATGTTCATTTTAATTATAGTCTATAATTGCTGACTCAGTTTCAAATTATTTATTTATATAAATCTGACTGAAATTATTATTAGCCAAATCTCGGTATACTGTCACGACAATTATTGATTACATGGATCACATTATACTATGCATGATCATTTCATTATACTAGAAATAAGGGAATAAATTAAACGTATACCCATGATAACCACACCGGCATGAGTCATGATTAAACATAAGCCTATATACAGCTTTAAACAAGGATGAATGGGTAGATTGAACACATTAATCTTTAGCTCATAATTATATAGTCTGCATGGATAGCCGTTTTGCATGTATTATGTACATGTATAGAGCGACATGTCTACATGATATAATTATTATGGTATAGCTGGAAGAAAGAGGAAGAAACTAAATTTAATGGTTTCAGCTGCATGCCGGCACTACTAACATACTAATAGTCTATAAAGGTATAATGTTCATTATGTGATATACAACTTTGCATTCCAGGAAACCATACTATTAAGTAAACACATTTTTTCACGGTGTATAACGTGAAGAACGTGAGCAAGGGAAAAACTGAGCACAATATGTATATTTCCCTCGGTTTTCCCCTTCATATTACCCTGGGTGCCGTTCAAGATTGTGAAAAGATATTCCAACGCTTCAAAGAAATTTCAGAAGACTTCAAGAAGACAATGTTAGTGTTACTTTCCCTTGTAGATAATACCGTATAGCCGGAAATATTGGCGGTCAAAAAATTTGACGGTTTGCTCCACGGAACGTAAAATAAAATATTGACAAATTTAAGTTTGACAATTTGTGCGTGCGCATATAATACATTCATATACGGCACCCAAAATATTGGTGGATTTAAATTTGACGATTTGGACTTTGATTGTCAAACCTTCATATTAAAATCCCCGTCAATATTTCCGGCTATACGGTATTGTCCTCTGTTTCAAGTGCGAATTTTAGCATATAAACTATACCGAAGTTGACAAAACTTTTGCTCAAGTCAAAGCTGCTTTAAGACAACTCAAAAGTGGAAAGAAACTAGGGACAAGTCTAAGCACTGGGATACAACCATTTTAGAACATATAATACATAACAAGCACACATGCATGGAACCTCTATTATCGCTATAGGAAGTATACACAATGTATATGTATATATATTTAATTTCACAAGTACATATATTGCACAGCCTGTAGCTAGGTGGATTATATGCTCATTCTGTATGAATGCTAAATGCACACAGAAATATATATATATATATATATATATATATATACTGTATAATGCATGTAATAACTTTAAGTTGAATGCACTGAGCAACAATTCAACAATGGCAAAAGCAATACACATATCAAGTGTAGTAAATGTATATAGGTATATTTAAAGACACAAGTCTTATCTTCAATCACACAAGGCACAAGGCACATGAGGCAAGTGTTCAAAAACAGCTTGAGTAAACAGAAGAATAATTAAGGAATCCCAACATCAAAATAGATTTGACTTATCTCTCACTTATGTTGATGGCTCTATTACATGCATGCACCTCGTCTACATACGCCAAAGAAGCTTATGAACAAGTTACAGTTCTGATACCTATAATTATGATATTCATTCATTATATAGGGGGAAAAAAAACATTTTAACATAAACTTCCTGTTTGCTTAAATAAGCTAATCACCTATTTAATCTAAGAGGATCTAAGGTCAAGAATGCACCTATATTATTTAGAAGGATTAATTTAAAGCTTTGTGCCATGAAAGTGAGATCTATTAAATTAAATATGAATAGAAACCTATAAATGAGCAAAAGCAAACAAACAGTTAATGACCAAAGCCACACATGCATGCATGTTCTGTCAATTCCATAGCATGAATTAACAGGAAAGATCGAAATGGTTTATTCAGACTTTAGTGTATACACGTGCAATTCACAGTAAATAATAATCAATGCCATGAAAATTGTGATCATATCAACACCCATTGACATACATTCATACATTCATACATTCTTGGTATTAAACTTAGCTATATATTATAATACCAATTCATTTCAAGAATTGCCATCAGTCAAAGGATTGAGACTGCACACATTCATTTGGAGCATTCATGCTTTAGTTTATTGATCACTGTATCAAGTGTAAAAACGTATGGGTATTTAAAGACACAAGTCCTATATCTTCAATCACACCAGGCTAGTGTAAAAAAAACGGCTTGAGGAACAAGAAGAATAATTAAAGAATCCTATAACATCGAAATGGAATTGGCTTATCTCTCACTATCGTTGATGGCTCTACTAATAGGATACACCTCGTCTATGCCAATGCCTATAAACAACAGTTCTGATATTGACATGCTGCAACATGTATATTATGGTATCAGGCTCTTGCGAGACATGGAACACATAGATCAAAATCATTCATTCTGCAATACAAGTCTTAGAGCAGAGTCTGAGGTATGGCATTGCGTGCATATTTACATGTCAATTTTAATAATAGATTAAAAATAACATGATTGCAATATTAGTTTTGTAATAAACTTCTGTTATTATATGTAATATTATAGGTCTGCTTTGAAATGCTCAATGTAACGTGCTACTTTCATGAAAGATACATGGTATATAAAGCACTAGCCAACTTCAGTGCAATCTATGAAGCTAATCAGTTCATGGCCATGAGTCTCATGCAGTCTTCATACAACCTCTATTGGGTAAAATATATGTCACAGTTATTATTACTATAATTATGCAGCCATGCATGCCAATATTACGTGCAGGGCATAACCATTACAATTATAACATAGATAAACTGCATAGCATGATCAATGCATGCATGAGCATATGTATATGCAAGCCTGCCCAGGAGCTATAGGGTAACTGGATCTATATAGTAATATGCCCCCCAATATATACATGCACATATAATCTCAACAGACTGACTGTCACAGTGACATCCCATGTCAGTTTTCACTTCAACAAATTGCCGAATGGTGTGCTCATTATCAATATGGCAATCCCTATCATTCAATGTTGGATNAGTTTTAGGCCTTGCATGCAGTTGATAATCTGTCAGTGAGAGCCTCTGAGCAAGTTTGAAGACTCAATTTTGTTTGGTTAAATTTTTATGATCATAAACATTTTGTATTGTGTCTATAGGACATTCGGCCCATTCCTACTATACGTACTACCGTACGTATGATAGTTATCATACATGTACAATGTCATATCTTTCTTGTGCATTTGGCAACCAGCATAGACATACCTTTTATTCAATAATTTTGTGATTTTCTACTTGCCAACTTATATAGAAGGTATAATTATCACCTTTATCATAGTACATGATATAGTTATCGGCAGACACACATTTGCTGAGTATGCATCGTGTAAGTCTTTTTCAGAATGGCAATAAGCTCTAGACTTGTAGCTGCAGGTCTCTTTGTGATACTGTTAGCTTTTGTGAATTGGTCTAGTGCATTCACCATTGATACGGTAAGCTACTTATTATAGTAGCAATTTTAAATTCGTAATAAAACTGGTAAGACTGATTCCCTTCATAATTACCTACCTATGATTAACTATCATTATAATGCTCATGTTATTATGCATGTTATGTTATATTATTATACACACACATATATATAGATCAATCTATAACTATTGACTTTCATAATTTCAAGTATACATATTATTATAGCCAGACTCTTTCACTGATGTCATTGGTGACCTAAAATCCACTCTGCTGCCTTTTCTATATAATGCCTACTCAGCAGCTGACCCGCCATGCACTAAGAGGTGTATCACATCCACTGGAATAAGACTATTTGTTCATGACTCCTAAGAAGATCAATGGATGTGTTGAGCATCTCAGACATCACAGGTGTGATGAAGCCACTCTGTATAGCAGTGGAATGCATTGAGGTGATGAGACTATTATAGCTATCATACGTACGGTAGTACGTTTAGTAGGAATGGGCCGACTGTCTCATTGACACAATACAAAATGTTCATGCTTATAAACTTTCAACGAAAGACACCTAAGCCTTTAAGTGCATTTAGTAGCCTCCCACAGACAGTTTGCTTACCGTATTAACCAAGAAAACTGGCAGAAAGTTTCCAGAGCACTCTGGAGAGAGCACTGGTGAGAAGCCACAAGAGTGCAATTTTGTTTTCTCCTTCCTTCCTTCCTTCCTAACTGACTTACTTGAACGCAATTTCCAGACAAGCAAAAGGCATTAAGCCAATTTTGACTGCATAGTTAGACTTCACTTTATCTGTAGTACGTCCTTTTCGACATGTTTGCTGGCGAAAAGGCAGCAAACAAAATCTTGGCAGCTTTGAAACTCTTGATATAAAATGCTGTACTTTTTATTTAGCCATTTTGATGTAGGTAAAGGTCGTCAATAGACCACGTGGTTTACGTGCCTACAATGCGCATGCACATCAAATGTAAACTGCTTTTTGTAGAGACTAACTAGTTTCTGCTGTGTGATTGTCTCCATGCAGTTGAGCACCTTGGTAAAAAAGTGAATGAACAAGTAGTAAAAATTTTATAAAAATGACTGAGAAGTGTAGGAATGGGCAGAGCGGTAAAAAGCACGGAAACAAGACAAGTCTCTGAATTTCGGCNTGTACTTATTATTTGCTTGAAAGGAAAGTCTACAGCCTCAGTCTATAGGGACGTATTGTTCCCTCATACCCATGACTTAGCTATTACAAGTAATACTATAACATTCAATATTAAACAAGTAGTGAAAATTTTATAAAAATGAGAAGTGTAGGAATGGGCAGAGCGGTAAAAAGCACGGAAACAAGACAAGTCTCTGAATTTCGGCACATCACTACCTCATTTTTTTGTATCCAACTCTCAAAGATTACTTTTCACCTACATTCTACATGCTTGTTATTTTATCCAAATTAGTCAAGTGATTTGCTTGCATTTACTCATGGGCCAAAAAACCAACTTGACTCATGGAAACTTGAACTTGAGTAGTCATGTGCCGAAATTCAGAGACTTGTCTTGTTTCCGTGCTTTTTACCGCTCTGCCCATTCCTACACTTCTCATTTTTATAAAATTTTCACTACTTGTTTAATATTGAATGTTATAGTATTACTTGTAATAGCTAAGTCATGGGTATGAGGGAACAATACGTCCCTATAGACTGAGGCTGTAGACTTTCCTTTCAAGCAAATAATAAGTACAGGCAAACGTGTATAGTTTCTGTAGTGTAGAGAAGTTTTTATACTCAATATACATGTAAAACTTTAGTGTAATATTGTTTTGTAGTTAGGTTATTATAAGTTGTGATGAACCAGTATAGTCTATATATTCAATTTAAAAGTCACAAGTCTATTACTTAGGCCATTCTTTGTAATAATTATCACATCTTAAAGTAATCTATTAGTAGTGATATGGCAGTTTTTGCCGTGCAGTAAGGCATCACTCCCGACCAGTAGCCATTTGCTTGACATATGCGATCAACACTGCCCCCAGTAAGTGCATATCCACCATAACAAGAGTAGTATGCTCTTGAACCAAAGGTAATTGTTTGTCCGTAGTTATATCGATCCATAGCTTGGATGTTGTAGGTGCCCACAGTTCACTTCTATGGATAGAGTATAGTGGGATTAAAAATGCTCTCAGAATTAATTTTGATAATGAAAGTCACCTTTACAAGTGGATTCATGCCCTTTCCATTGCCCATTATTCTGACATTTCCTCCAACCAAGTTGTATCCATCGTTGCAGTAATAGTCTGCTGATGATCCCATTAATTGATAGACCGTTTGTGACAACTCGTCTATTGCAACAATCCTGGATCGTTAGCAGAGTATAGGTGCAATGATGGGTACAACTTGATTGGGACCAAGACAATACAATGCCAGACAAATGAACAATGGAGTGGAAGTGCACCAGTTTGTCAAAGTAGATCAATTCTCAATAATTATCTTTTGATTACACTATTTTAACCCTCTTTCAAAATATAATCACTGCAACAGTTGTCACATATGTCCAAGACCAAAAAATCCTACCCCTGTATGGCCTGAGCTTGGGTGAGCCATGCAGGTTAGGACATCTGATGGCTATAAGAAAATAGAAAGAACATTTCATCGTTTAATGCGAACAGCTCATGTATGTAGCTTATGTAGGAATAAGAGGATACTCAGTACTCAGTATTTCTCTGCTTGCTGTGTCAGTGTGATTATACCTTGTCATATTGGAGGTGCTTCACTCCATTTTTCATCACTCTGACATTTCCTCCAGGCAGCTCCTATAAGCTTAAAGCCTGTGTTGTGTGAATAGTTGGCAGTTGATCCCATGCCTGTACCACTGACATGAACAATTCCATTTGTGGATTTGATTTTGTTTGCATACAGCATATATATACAGTAGCCTACATTGCAAGAAAATATCTTTTCACCATAAAACTATATTAAAGCTTATGTATACAACTTGGCGTAGGAGATGTCTAGAATTTTAACTGAAATTTGTAGATTTGCCAGAACTATTTCATTAGCAAACTTGTAAACCCAAAATAATAAATTTACCACCTCATGGAGTATATACTGAAAACATATTAACAATTTAAGAAGACAATAATATTACATTTTATCCGTGAAAATTTGAAGATCACATTTGCAGTAATTGGACATGACTTTATTCTTGAAAAAAATTATGTAATTTTTGCTATGAAATTTAATTATCTTTTGACGGAAAAAGTTTACTGTGCAATTTGTGAGACAATTAATGAAATCAGTTTGTATAATACTATACAGTGTAATGACCAAATCCTAAATCTAATACAGCTACTATAATATAATGCAGAAATTGGTCATAAATTATGCAAATATGTACCTAACTGTCTGCTACAGAATATTTCTCAAGGTTCAATTCCTTATCTATCTCTATAGGTTCTACAATGCTAGGTACTTTACTATAGTGTTAGTATAGATCTGCACGGATGATTTGTCTTGTCTCACTTACTGTACGTAGAGTTCAACGAGCTCCAGTGCAATATCACTGAGGCCAAATGAATTAAAAGTACACAGGCGTAGATCGATAGCATCAGTTGTAGGGTTGGGTAGCTTCTTTGTGAACCATGGAGGGTTGTTAAACTCACAGCAGGTGCTAGTGGAGGAACAACCCTGTCCATCCCAGAGGGGGTCATTTGGAAAGAATACTCCATGAAAACCAGAACCCCATTCTCTGTCTGTCCCACTCTCACAGAAGTAATCATTGCCAACAAATGGAGGAGAGCCAACAGTTGTCTGGTCACAAGGACAAAGATTATCAGCTTCCGAATGACCAGCTTCAGTGACTCCAGCTGCAAAGGTCCAGATGTGTTGTCGTTGACCATGAGGTCCATGAGTCAGACTGATGCCGCTAACGTACTGTTCATCTAGTGAGTTAGAGTTTACGTTGTACCCACGAAATGACGTAGTTCCTCCAAATTGATATCCTATGATTCTCCCACAAACTCGGTTGTACTGAGAACCATCAACAAGTAATGTAGTCGAGGAACAGCGTTGTCCATTTGAGTGAGTTCGTCCACAAGTCCTCTTGGAGTATTGAGTCAGCTGTTGTCCAGCAGGACAGCTGTAACTGGTATCAGTCATGTTAATGAACACCACTTGCCTCCATCCTGGTCCTCCACATTCACTAATAGGTGTTATTGATTCTACGTACTCAGTCAGTATTGGTGTCACTTCATAGTGGAGTTCATTTCTCCCTCTCTCCCTCTCTTCATCTGAAGGGCACTGGTTGTTGTCTTGGCTGTTCAACACTGTGATGTTGATGGCTCTAGGCTGCCACTCTTCTTCTTGGCCATAACTCTTAGCAGAGAGGAGTAGAACCAGACAGAGAGTAAAGGCAAACATTGCTGGAGTTGGAGAAGATGTTGTACGGAGAATTTGGTTCTTGGATGTTTGTATGTAGCAGCATTGCAAGAGCTTGCATTTATACTACACCTGTTAGTGCTTGATGCATCATTAGGTTAAATTTATTTTCACACCATATAAGGGTGGTCAATTACAATTTACCACCTCATTGGGTTTACACTAGGAAACACATTACAAGTTTATTAATAAAAATGGTTGTGGCAAACTGAGTTAAAGTTTAAGTACCTTGTTAAAATTCCTCACTATTGTACATAAACTTCAGTATAGTTTATTGTGACAAGATATGCTATAATACATGTAGATGTACTGCAGTGCAACTTCTCCTGAATACCGTATGGTAGAAAGTTTTGTATAATTATTTCGTATGCGGTTCGAATATACGAAAATTAAAACTGCGAAAATTTCTTCTGGTGCGTTTATACGAAATTTTGCACCAACGAAAATTTTGATACGTACAGGTCTATTGACTTGAAATGTGATTAGTGATTTGGCCGAGCCGAGTTTTATTGGAGATCACAATACAGTAAATGGGCAGAACTGTACAATAATTATACTCGAATCTTGAAAAATTTATGATTTTATCTATGAATGCCTTCAAACGGCAAAAAAAATTTACTTATCCTTTAATGTGCAATTGTGTGAGACAATTATTTATTAATGAAATTAATTTTAATACATCTACTACAGTGCAATGACCAATATCCTAAATCTAATACAGAAAATTAATAACGTGTAGTATTATAGATGATGTAAACATGACATCATTGTAATAGTAAATCTATCATGATTGTCAGCTGCTAAGTATCAATGTTCAATTCCTTTGTACTATGACTATTTCAAATATGTGTGGCATTTTCTAACGACAAAATTCTTTTAATATTTATTGTCAGCATAGATGTACATTGATTTGTCTTGTCTCACTTACTGTACGTAGAGTTCAATGAGCTCCAGTGCAATGGCTCCAAAGTTTGTATCAGTAAGACACAGGCGTAGCTCAATATCATCAGTTGTAGGGTTGGGTAGCTCCTTTGTGAACCATGGAGGGTTGTTGGCTTCACAACATGTGCTGTTGGATGAACAGTCCTGTCCATCCCAGAGGGGATCATCTGAATAGAAGTTATATGAGAGACTAGCGAATTGCCCGTTTTCTCCACTTTCACAGAAGTAATCATCACCAACATATGGAGGAGAACCTGCAGTTGATGATTGGTCACAAGGACAGACCAATGTCCCAGCTGCCTTGACTCCTTCTTCAAGTCCAGCTGCAAAGGTCCAGATGTGTTGTCGTCCACCATCAGGTCCATGAGTCAGACTCACACCATCAACATACTGTTCATTGAGTGAGCGAGAGTGTATATGATACCAGTGAAATGATGCAGTAACTCCTACTTGATATCCTCTGATTCTTCCACAAACTTGGCTGTACTCAGAACCTCCAACACTGATTGTAGTGGAAGATGAACATTCATGTAAAGTATAACCTGTTACTCCACATGTCCTCTTAGAGTATGGAGCCAATCCAAATCCAGGAGGACAGTTGTAACTGGTATCAATCATGTCAATGAATGCTACTCTCGTCCATCCTGGTCCTCCACACTCAGTAGTAGGTGATTGTATTTCTGCATACTCAGTCAGCATTGGTCTCACTTCATTATTGATGTCATTAATTACTCTCTCCCTCTCTTCATCTGAAGGACACTGGTTGTTGTCTTGGCTGTTCAACACTGTGATGTTGATGGCTCTAGGCTGCCACTCTTCTTCTTGGCCATAACTCTTAGCAGAGAGGAGTAGAACTAGACAGAGAGCAGAGGCAAACATTGCTGGAATTGGAGAAGATGATGTTTGTTGTTGTGTTCTGAGGATGGTTAATTTCTTTGGCTGTTGTATGGTTGTTTGTGTGAGCTGCATGCAATAGCATTGCAAGCACCGGTCTTTTATGACAGCAATTTTGCTGCATCAGCATATAAGGCGTTTCTACTATGGACCTTGAATCATGCTGCCTGTTTGTTGGGTGTAGAATATGTATTGTCTCTCTCTCTCTTTAATCATTCACCCGAAATAAACCACTATANATGATACATGTACTCACCTGACATAAGGATCATTAGGGTCTTCTACAATGGACGAGATAGGGTAATCTGTGGTACTGCCATTTCTATCAACTATTTGCAACAAATAGTCATCCATAGTGGCCACTTGAGAGACTCCATCATCAATGGTGAAGAGACCAAGAATGGCCATATTGATACGTTGAGTATCATTGAGAATTATGAAGGCAGTTTCAGAGTCAAAGTTCTGCGTCTCCAATAGTGGATTATCTACATGGATACAAAATTAATGTGAAGAGTTACTGTATACAATTACTACAGTACTGCCTGCCTAGTTGTAATGTATTTGCATCACAATTTCACATACATGTAAAGAAAGACCCTAGCTGGTGTACTCTGAACTGGGGAAAAACTTAATAGGATGCTACACACATACCTAGTGATTCTTAGCATTCATAGGCTGCACAATAGTAATATATTCCAATCCGTGTTAATTTGTGTGCATGACTGTGTCCATTTCCAAGAAAAATTCTACAACTAGCGAATGCCTACGACATTTTGGGGGCGAGCGTGAGTGTGTGTTTGAGTATAAGTGCTTGCATGCATGAATATTCAGGTTGATCATTTGTTTCTGATTGTATGATAGTAAATGCGCGTTGACAATGAAATGGTGCTTTCTCTTGGCAATCTTGGTGTTGTTTTTTTTTCATTTTGCTGTTGAGAATGCCTTTTCTTGTCTGATTTGCCTCATTGATGCTACCTACTGCTCTGCTTTCTCTCTGCCTAGTGCAGTTTATTGCCATACAAATATCTATGAGCACGTGGGAGTATTCATGTATCACACAAGTTAATAATCTATTTCTTCTTTGTCTTTCTAACCTTTTTGCCTAGATCTCGCAGTTTTTCATTTCAGTTCACAAAGCTGTGCTGCTCTATGCTGCGTACACACGCTAGCTACAGTCAGCTAGCTAGCTTAAGCGCTCCGTGGATCCTAGAGCTAGCTAGCTCCACCTAGTATACCTAGTACCCAGAGCATGCCTAGCGCACGCCTAGTACCTACGTGACGTCATACGTTGTACAAAAAATTTTACCTAAATTGCAAAATTAGAACAGGAAGCGTTATTTACGGAATATGCGTACAGACATCACACAGACGGAAGTGCATAGATTCGAATTCCATGTAACGTATTACCATTGTCTTACCATTGTATATGGTCACTGTATGCTCCAAACTCAACACAGAGCAACTCAACGAGTATCGTCTTTCATCCTGAAACATTGGTCCAATCACAACAGACGAAGTTGACCCATCTGTGACCACATCCACTAAAACTCCTCCCCCAATGTCACACGGACACATCGCCACAGAGAGTGTGTGACTATTCATGGTAGACAAGTCTGTTAGTGTCCATTGGACATCGATTGTATCAGAGGGGATGGGTAGGGGGCATGTGATAGTGAGAGACGAGGGTGAGCCTTGGGAAGGTTCGTGGACATAGTTAGCATTGGTGTCCAATGAGCTGGGATAAGTTGTGGAGCCAATGGTGAAGCCAGTGGGATCAGGAGGGAGTGCTGTAATACGTGTATGTGCACAATGCATGAGTGTAAAATCTGTTCCAAAATCTTATCTAATACTGCCATACAAGGACCTTTACAGCCTCATATTTTCAGACTGCAAATGCAAGGAGAAAGCCTGGGAATGAGGCTAGGACTTTAATTAACTAGTCATAATAATTATTATTTATTAATATAACTATTGTAACACCAAATCCTTGCTGTTTTACAGTGTATAAGGCATACTATTGCAGTGTGCATGTGTCCACTTACTATCACCATTATCCACAATAGTAATAGTCACTGGTGATGCAATGATGACATCATTCCTATTCTCAGCCATTACAACCACTTGAAATACCTCATCATCTTCCTGTATGACATCATCAAACACAGGCACAGAAACACAGAGGGAGTCACTGACAGAAGAAGAGGAAGAAAACAGCAGAGGAGAATTGAACAGAATTTCAAAATCTTTACCAGGCACTACAGATGGGGGAAAAAAATAATATGTAGCTATTGTGTGTACATACAAGAATGGTTGAGTAGAGAACGTACAACACGAGTGTGCCTTTGCTGACTCAGCACAGTAGTAGTAGTACACGTGTGATTACATGATTGGAATGCGATTTAAGGGACTTGCCAGCTCAGCAAAGGCCCACACTTGTGTCATATCTCCTCTGAAGGTTGAAAGTAACTTAAAAATAATAAGGATAAGCAAGCAGGAGGCATAACATAGCCATACAATAATATACTGGATGTATAATCATACGTACGATAGTACGTATAGTAGGAATGGGCCGACCGCCCCATTGACACAATACAAAATGTTCATGCATATAAACTCTTAGAGAAAGATATCTAAGCTTTCAAACATACATAGAGGGCTCCCTCAGATAGTTTTCTAACTGCAGGCACCAAGAAATCTTGCCCAAACTTCCTAGAGCACTCTGGAGAGAGTGCTGGCGAGAAGCCACAACAGTGCAATTTTGTTTTCTTTCTTCCTCCCTCCCGGCTCCCTCCCTCCCTCCCTTCCTTCCTAACTGACTTACTCAGGGGGTGGCGACTCCCATATGTACAGTACTTAGAGTCGCGACCGCAGTCAAGATGACGGTCAACGGTCAAATGAGATTTTAGTGTCAATGGTCAAAATGAAATTTAGACAATCAAAGTTGGTCAGTAAAGGTCGTCGCGAATTTCACCACACAGTCAACGGTCAAAATCAAATTTGTCAACGGTCAAAGTGGAAATTTTGGAGGGCCAAGATCTTGACCGTGGTCGCGGCTCCAAGTACAAAACATATGGGAGTCGCCACCCCATGTTACTTGAACACGATTTCCAGATAAACAAAAGGTATTGAGGCAGAGCCAACTTTGACTGTACACAATAACTTTATTTCTTCTGAAGTACATTCTTTGATACTTGTTTGCTGCCTAAAAGCTAACACACAAAATCTAGGCAGCTTTGAAATTCTCCTATAAAAATTACTGTATTGTAATGTAGCCATTTTATGTAGGTAAAGGTCGTCAATATACCACATACAGTCCTTAAAAAAAGCAGGAGTGCTTCCAGGAATGCACATGTCACGTGCATTACTACCCAGTCTCTGCTTAGCCTAGCCTTCATGCACCTTAGTGTTAAAAAGTGAATGAACTAGTAGTAAAATTTTTTGCAAAAATAAGCAGTGTAAGAATGGGCATGCAGTGCAGTAAAAAGCAATGGAACAAGGCAAGACTCGAAACTTCGGCACATGACTACTTCATTTTTTTAAGCCCAAATCTTATGATCTAACAGAGATTTTATCTGCATGCCTACTGATACTTCAATCCCAATTATTAACCATTGGTAAGCCTGTGATTGCATGCATGACTACGGTAAACTGACTGTGGCTGAGAATCACGACAGACTAAAAAATTAATGAAGTAGTCATGTGCCAAAGTTCCGAGTCTTGCCTTGTTCCATTGCTTCTTACTGCACTGCCCATTTTTACACTGCTTATTTTTACAAAAAAATTTACTACTTGTTTTATTACAGGTGCTATTAGTGCACACACACACACACACACACACACACACTACACATCTAAACTTTGATGGTATTGTACCTGCAGTTATTGGAAGAGTGGTCATAGTTAAGGAAATATTTCGACGCAGTCCTCCCTTGACATTCTCCAGCGTGACACACACTGACAGTGAGCCATCTCCTTCACGAATTCTAGTAGTGCTAGAATTGACCGAGAGTTGGGCACCTGAATGAATTATGTCATAATAATAAATAATTACTATAGTACAAACATCATACTACAGTGTTATTGCAATACAATTCTAGAGAGCCTACCTTCCCATGCACTTCTGCCATTTCTTTCCTTCAGAGTACAGGAAGGTAAAGTTTTATGAGGCTACAGCTACACTCTATAGGCACAACACATTATCATGATATGATCTGAACCACTAACAGTTAAGCTGTTTGTAAGAGTTATAGCTAAGCTTAAAGGTTCTTCCATGGCACAATTTCAAGATCATAACAGGAGCCTTTCAAAATAATATTCTCTAAACACCTAACTATGATTCATTCCATGCAGTGTGCTCTAAACAAAGAAAAAGAATTGACCTACACTGGGTTTGAATGGACTATCAGCTCTGGCTTGTAAGTCATGTTGTCTTGACCACTTAGCCACAAAGACCACATACTTCAATGTACAAAAACAAACACATGTAAATGATTTCCTTACTCTGATCTATATAGTGGTTCTAAATAAATATTGAATAAGAGTACATACATTCAAGGTACAACTGATTAAACATGTCTGCCTTTGCCTCAAGCTAAGCTATAATGCTCTCAGACATCCTCCTTTTTTCATTGCTGACTTTGAAGGCTTCTTGAGGAAACTTCTTACTACAACACTATCCACATAACTTGTCTTTACAACAAATCCTCAAAGCCTTTCAATGTTGTACCTACCAACCCCCACTACCCACACAGTCAGGCTTCTTTCCCCAAGAATTGTGGTTTAACATATTAATTTTGTATGTGATTATAAGCAGAAACAGAACACATAGAAGCATACACTCTTGAAAGCTCAGATTATCAACATTAGTGACCAGGAAACTAGGAAAGGCACTACCTAGTACATGATATAATATTATATCATTTAAAACCAATTTTCCAATTGTATTCAAAAGGTTTAATGTGTAAATTAATGTATGGAAAAGCCATAACAAAACATTATAGGTATGGTAAAGCCAGCATTGTTATGATTGCTTAGTTGGTGCATCCAAATCGTACACACACACACACACACACACACACACACACACACACACACTAACCATCATCATCAAGAATAATAACTCTTGTTTCGACTCCATTTGGAAATGTCACAAATCCGTCAAACGTAACCTCATCATAAATGATCCTCACAAAGAAATACTCATCCTCTTCAATCAGTTCATCAGAAAGAATTGTAATTAAATCATCATCACAAAATCTAGCGAGGAGCGAAGGTGGTAAAGGTGGAAAATTTAGAGTGCTTCTTAAATGATCAGCTTCTCCTCCGGTCACTACGATCAGATCAAAAAATAATTTTAAAAAGTGAAAATAGTGACGGACAATTTCAAATACTGATAAAGATCTGCAAAGATTATATTGCTATATTAAAAAAAATACTAGTTTGCAATAAATCTCTCAGTAATACAATGCAATTGGACACATTATCACTGCTCAGGATACAATGTTTTCAAGGTAAAACTTAAAAGGTAACTAGATATCCCATTACAAAATACCTGGCCTGACAAGCATGCAAATTTAACACAACATCGTGTATATAGTATTATAATAAATCCGTTACATATAACTATATGTAACATCCCCATTGATTGAGATATAGAGATATACTGATCACCATAGCCTCATACCCAGGCCTTACCCGTGTATGTGCAAAATTTTAATTTTGGGGGTTACAAACTAAGGGGTTTTTTTTGGAGGGGGGGAGGGAGGCCTGAAAATGAGGCTAGTTACCTTGTGTTGTTCCCGGTATTCCATAGTTCAATGAGATTGTAAATGGAATTTCCTGGGTACCATTCAACACCACCACACATACTCCAACATCTCCATCTTCAGTGAATGCAGTATACTCCTCTTGTTCAAATCCAAGAGCAAAGGCTATATATATATAAATTTAATGCAAAGATCAAGAAATAAAAATAATCATTGTGAGTAAGCTAGCATCTACAGAGGATGTACGACACAAGTGCACCTTAATTTGTTGAGCTCACAAGTCTCTTAATTGCATTTTAATCATAAGTCAGCCAAGAGGCTGTGGTTTGACATTAGTATACCACAGACCACCAGATAGGTAGATGTATTAAAACCCAAATTACATATACAGGTCACATAATTGGAACATGATTAGCAAAGTTGCCAGGTCAGCAAAATGTGTCCTCACTACCTTTCATATGGTCATTTTCTTAAACCATGCACTTGAACTCAGAGCTTGAACTGATACACATACATGCATCTATATAATAATCTTACTGTCATCATCTACGATGGTGAGGATTTGGCTCAATGGTGAAGAGATGGGAACGGAGGAATTTGTCAACGACACTTGAAATATCTCATCTAATTCCACAGCCTCATCCCCCAAGATTGTGAGTGGAACACACTGTGTGTCACTTGCTCCATCGCCCCCACTGNCCCAGGCTCCTCCTTCGCGAATATTTTCTTCGAAAATAAGGAAGGAGAGAGCCTGGTACCAGTAGTCACGTGAGTGACGTACAGGGTAGACGTCTGGTAGACGTGGGTCTACTCAGCATTACGCGCTTTATCTAAAATGCGTCACGCACGCGTTCCAGTCAGTTGCTGTGAGCAAAATTTTTTGCGTATCTACGAGCTCTGAGAGAGCTAGACGTAGAAGACGATGGAAATAAACAAGGAAAAAGCAGCCAGTAGCCTCCAAAGATAGTCCAAGAAGCAACAGATAAATGGCAGTCTCTCTGAATCAGCATTTTTGGTTCTGTGTCCAGTCTCGATCTTTCAGTCTGACCAAACCAAGGTACAAAACAAAAGCGACGATCACAAAGGCTGTTTGGAAAGTACATCTTAACTCTTGGCTCACAAGAAAAGACTTTGAACAAGCAAATGGTAGTTTTTTTCAAGCATTTTTTTGTTCTGTTCTGTTCGCGGTCGCTCCCAGGAAACTTTCTCTTGCTAACTAACTTGAATTACGTAAAACAGTACGTCACTCACGTGACTACTGGTACCAGGCTCTCTCCTTCCTTATTTTCGAAGAAAATATTCGCGAAGGAGGAGCCTGGGAACGAGGCTAAGACTATACCACAAGCACACTCTACTGGGCTGATGCCAAACTGAGGGTGATTGAGAGCTCAGGGGTGGATGGAGGCAATAGGAGACCCGTTATGACATCAGGTGACATTATGACATCATAATTATAATTATTACTAGCAAATGCCTACGACATTTGGGGGCGAGCGTGAGCGCCTAAATAATGTGTTGCACATGTAATAGTACGTATTGTGTCCGCAATAATGAATCAAATGTGAGGTTTATGGTGATGACATCATGTTTGTAAACTTGCATGTGTGGATACATAGATAATATAGACTACGTAACCGGGATTGGTGACTTCTCACGTGAGCAATACACTGTCTGAACTTTCGTGCAGTCATAGTGTATTTGCGTTCTTGGCTCTTTTTGTGCAGGCTATACTAGCCGCCAGCTGCATCTTTCACTCAACAAAACCACGACACACTTTGTCCAACGACAAAGTACAGGACTATACTGCTCACGTGAGAAGTCACCAATCCCGGTTACGTAGTATAGTCTATATTATCTATGGTGGATGTGATAACATTGAGAGAAAGGGTGAATATTGTTCGATTTAGTTTTGGACAGTTCAAATGCTGCTGCAAGTCTAAATGCTGTGTGGTTAGCTGGTGAGATCACATGGCAGAAAAAAGAGCAGTAGACATGTTCAACCAAGCAAAGAGAAAGAAGACAGAGAAGAAGAATATCTCTAAATTATCATAGTATTGTTGCATGAGTCGGTAAAAGTAGCCAGAGACTGAGTCTACCTACCGAGCTCGTCTATGGTTGTCAGACTATGCCCATCTGCATCTTGCTGTCACCTCACTTGTCTTTGCTCTGGTGTCTCATTGTCTCAGCTCCCTCTGCTTTCTTTGTCAGTGTTTGTCCATAGATATTATCGTTTGTCTTGTGCTTTATAGCGCTTAGCTACTTGGCTAGCTAGCTGGCCACGTGCAAGTACTTGAATTGTTCGAAATTACTTGTTGATGTCATTACAAATTCGAAAAATTCAAACAGGAAATGCTATTTACGGAATGGTGCGTACAGACATCACACACAAATCACACAACCGGAAGTGCACAGACTCGAATGTCGTGTAACGTATATGTGGGGCTCGCTCACGCTCGCCCCAAATAGTAAAGCAAAACCAATCATTATACTGACTATAAGGTAATAAATTTTTGATAAAAAAATTATGCTGGTTCCAGTTATTAACATTTATTTCAACCTAATGTCATACAGTAGCTTCATCATGGTGTTGTAATGAAGGGGCTTCCCCATTGAGGTCACCATTAACTTTACAATCATCATCATGGTTACACACTTGCTCATCCACAGAATTAGGTGATACAGGTGACATTACACACACAGCATTTTCAGACAAGTCAATCTTCTCTATTATAGAATAGAAAAAAAATAA
The DNA here is from genome assembly GCA_964030475.1 of Tethya wilhelma. Classification (NCBI taxonomy): domain Eukaryota; kingdom Metazoa; phylum Porifera; class Demospongiae; order Tethyida; family Tethyidae; genus Tethya; species Tethya wilhelma. Next base: position 16,511,180 of record CAXIPT010000002.1, on the reverse strand, counting down.
TGAGTATGTCATCATGATGTAATTATGTACGTACACATGCACCATTGGAGGGAACATGACACATCACATCTGTAGCTACATCACATGCATGAGTTATAAACTTGTAGTCAGAGTTGTAGCTTAAATTCGGCTTGTGATGGTCTTACACTAACCTGGTTCATGGTTTAGCCTTTTGGTCTTCTCTAATGTTCCTGTTTGTAATCCACTTGAAGAATTGTTCCCTGTCATCTTTATCTAAAAATGACAAAAACAAATCCATGATATTTTCATACATAAATTATGTACTTATACATATATTCGAACACAACTTAAACAGATCCACCCACCTGACTAGATGACATGGTTTTATCGCTAGAGGAGCTCCATAGTGAATGAAACTTTTTCTTGATGTAATCAGATACCTATAAATAGAACATCATATAGCTACACACACCCTGCATGAATCTTTACACGATTTGTAATGTTAAAGCCTTACTTTTTCACTCCTGAATACATGGAAGTAAAATATGAATACACCCTAGTGAAGCAAGATGCACAAACGTTTTTCATTAATTGACAAGCTATCCATGCATAAATACATTGAGTGTCAAGGGAGCTTACTTGTAGTGTATTCAATACTGTGAACACCCAGGCAAAGGCAATGGTGTTAGCATTGACAGTAAACAGACCAATCACCCAGGTCAGCCCCAAGAGAGGTAGGAGAATGATGGAGGCCTTTAGTGCTGCACTGTACAATGCACAGAAAAAAAATAGTATTCCCAACCACTTGGAATTATTGACTACTTACATGGTGACCTTGGATTTGTTGCTTTTCTTTTTCCCCAAGTTTTGCACCTCTGACCTTTGACCTCTACCACAGCGATTTTTAATCACAGCAACTATTGCCAACACTAGAAACACTGTATTGATCTGAAAGATTGGATATATCATGATTATAGGCACATAACACATAACATAACCCTCGTTTCTAGGCCTTGTCCCTTTTATTTTGGCGTAATTTTTAGCAGGCTTACGTTTAGTAGAAGAAGGGTTGGGAACGAGGCTACTTGCATGTTAATTAGGTATCTACAATTATGTGATTGTGATTCTTACAATGATTATGGCAATCATTGGTGCTACAAATGTCCAAATGGCATGATTCCCTTTTCCTGAAGACAACCAACAGCTACGTACACAGAAAAAGATGGTCAAATTTAAACAAAGAAAAAACTGTTACGGTATTAATGCATGGTTTGAGTTGAACTTACAATTGTAGCTCGCCATCTTCCCCCTTCACACCATACTGGTTAAGAACAGTAGCCAGTCCAATTATCACAAATGCCAGAGGAGGTACTACATGTACATGAGGAAAATAATAATAATAATAATAATATGCATACAAAGAATGGTTTTCTTTTGCTTAAAACACTGACAAAAGAACCCCATGCATGATGGCAAAGCTATCAATAGAGTTAAGTTTAATGTACACATAAAATGAGGCTTACTAGACATGTAAAAAGTATCTTAGGAAGTTTCAAACATGTTTACTCGAAGTGTCACTACACAACAACAACCTAGAATTTAGGTTTCACTTACACCATCCTAGGAGCAGAAAGAACCACCATTTCTTGGATAGGCCTGAAAAGACCACCCACAGTAGAAGATAGATCATGACTCCTTCGCACAACATCCAACAGAACACAGACAAGAAGAGGTAGTGTAACAACACAGCTACAGTTTTGCAAGCTGCCTATATAATAGAGTAGTGAGCATCCTGTATTAATTTTAGCCTCATTCCCAGATCTACCACAGCCCACTTCAGTTTTTATCTGGTATTTCATATACAAGCAGGGAAACAAGAAGTTCTATAGGGGAAGGTCTGACCCATGGTAATAAGGCTATGTAACATGCTTATGCTTTATATTATAAGCTTGTACATAAGGGGTTGAATGGAATCACATTCTTGAAAGAATAGCGGCAACTGACCTCATTTTTTGCTGCTGCTTGAACTCCAACAGCAAACAGTAAGTCAGCTAGGAAGAGTGCTACGGCCAAGTTGAGGTGGACAAAGTTGTGTACAGCAGTAAACAACTTCTTGCTATGTATTCAGGCAAAAACACAGAGTTCACATGACAATACATATGGACAATAATTGTATGCATAGTACATGTAGTAACTATTGTGATACTACCGTGTGCAACTCCACTTGTAGTAAGAGGTCATTAATTAGTAGGGACTTACCCATATGACAGGAAGAAGACGATGGTCAGTCCGAGACACACGAGAGAGATACCAAGACCAATGTAAGAGGCAAATCTGAGAGCTTCATTCGTAAACTAGGCATAGATAGGATGGTGTGTGTGTGTGTTTCAAAATTTCTCTCTAACTACATGAAAACAAAGTGAGTGTGTTTGTGTGTGTGTGTGTGTGTGTGTGTGTGTGTGTGTGTGTGTGTATGTATGTCACTTCCACCCATCTATGCAGTAACCAGCAATTAGCCTACAAAGTTTTGTTGCATATAATACTGTGATTGCATGTTGCTACAATAACATAACAGTGACCAGGGCATTGCAAGATATTACCACTGCTTTCAATATCTTTGGATGTAACTTTGAATCTCAGCTAGTATGTTGTAAAATTTAATACTGTTAATAAATTGTTTTGTGCAGATTTTTATATATAAACTGGCTAAGAGCATATATTATACACAGTAACTGCTGCTAATTATTTCCACTTTAGGTTGCGTGCATAATATACATGTATGTAAATCATATACCGTGGTTATAACAAAACATATTATAGGCTATAGTTATAGCTTCTGTTTCTTATGCCAATGCTTGTAATAATTATCCCTAATAGGTATCCACCCTGAAACTTTTGANTCAAAATTTCTCTCTAACTACATGAAAACAAAGTGAGTGTGTTTGTGTGTGTGTGTGTGTGTGTGTGTGTGTGTGTGTGTGTGTGTGTGTGTGTGTGTGTTTTCAAAATTTCTCTATAATTATATGAAAATGCTCCTTACCACTTCAGGAGTGCCAGCCACATTAACCAGTACAGCAAAACTTGTCAAGTGGGTGCTGGAACACTGAACTAAGACCTCTGTCTCATTGAACACCTCAACATTCACAGTTAGAACACCAGCAGTAGACCAACTTCCATTACCAACACTGAATAACATAATATACATGTATAGGATAAGATGGTTGCTTGTGGTAACATATTTTATAGAAGGCTTACGGGTCAGAAAAGTTCCAAAAAGCACAAAACGGTGTGTCCCCAAAAATTGGCTGAAAGAAAGAAGATCATGCACACATGATTATATTGCACGTACACGCATGTATACAAGCTATACTGAATACATAATTTTTCTATCAATGTATAATATGCAGTTTTGCTTGCATGCATGATTAGCTTACGTATTCCAGTGTAAAGTTAACAGTAAAGGATTCCACTAGTAGGCTCTCTGAGGGACCACTTCTGATGGCCACTTGAGAGGAGTGAATAATAGAGGCAGGAGCACTCAGAAAGTTACTAGAAACAAAACAAAAAATTGTTATCACAACTCTAATGGTACTATTATAGCCACCTGTTACATATCCATACAAGGTTGGCTAAATATAGGCATACAATGTTAGGTAAATTCAAGGGTGAAGTTCACTAGATCTAGACAATATTATACTACTCACGTGTCTTCAAGATCTGGTAAATACTCTTCTAGATTTCTAATCAACATGTTGACGACAGGAACAACACCATCTGGTTTAACAATAGTAGTAAAGGGACAATAGTAAGAGTACAGATGATTGTGTATATTACTGTATAGCTATGAAATCAATGTCATATGAACAGTGTTGAACCAGGCTATTATTGGACTAACTCCCCACATACTAATAATTATGTACTTTACTACATACACAAATTTGCACAATCATGTCATTGATAAGACATCTTGGTATGAGCCTGACAAAGATATACATGCATGCATGCATTATTGCTTACTTTCATTGGCACGTTCTTCCAGTAGAGAATAGGGAATCCTAGCATTCACTGCATAGGCATAGAAAAACAAAAACAAAAGCAAACACAACAATAAAAAAATCAGACTCATTTCATAACAATTATAGAAGAAACACAAACCATTAGTCTATTACTAAGTTAATTAACTAGACCCTTCTCTCTTAACATAATTATTATCTGAAAAATAGGCCTCAATAATTCCCGTGTATCATACATGTGTATTAAGCAACTAAGGGTCTGGCTATAGCTTGATAGACTATACTGAAACATCAGCTACATGCATGCATATATAATGAGGTGTACCTTGTGAGGTGTTGCTGAAAGAGCCATTCATAGAGAGCAATGATGTATCTGGAGAGAAGAGAAGGTCACTCCTCTCTGTGACATTGAGGGTCACACTCCTTGCTTCCAGTACTGTATGTGTGCACAGAAATATAGTGATCTAATTAACTCTTTGCATACTGAATGCATGAGCCATGCAGCAAGTAAATTGTAACATTATAGTTATACTCTGTCAGACATTTCAGCTTCATGCAAAGATTACACTAAATACAAGTAACCCCCTGGTAATCATGTCATAGAATACCTAGCTACAGCCTTGCACACATAAAATAATAATTATACCATGCAGGCTCCTAGTCTACAATAAACCATTTATCCAAGCTCATTGATATTCAATTTTCAGTGCACCATGAATGGGAGATCAAGGAGACTGCATTGGTATATGTAAGGCTGTAGCTGTACCATACCAATGTTATTTGTAGTGATGGTGAGTTTGTCCATTCCACTGTCTTCAAGGAAGGTAGCCAGGTAGAGACCAAACTCTTCAGCTGTGTTGAGGAGATCTTGACTAAAGGTGGACCTCTCTTCCTCTCCTCCTTCTCCGTCACCTCTTCTCTGCAGGAGACTTCTAACACCAGGTTCATTGTTCTCCTCCAACAAATTACTGATCACTGTGATTATCTAGAGAACACATTGTGTGTAACAGTATCATGGGAACTACATGTACAAGTCATGTGTGTCAAACCACATGTACAAGTCATGTGTGTCAAACCACATTGGTGGGCATTAAAATGTGCAACTGATATTCAGTAAATTTGAATAATATCCACTGCTGCATTGCCTTTTAGTACATACTTCCTATTGGGCGACACAACAAAACAGAATCTGTTGATACAGAAATAGAAGTTGAGTCTAGATCTATCTATACGTTTTGATATTTGTTTATGGCGTAAAACAATTTATACTTTACGTGATGCGACAGAAAATGTTGTGAACCATGCATGACCTATTTCACCTCTTCAGCATCCTCCTCACTGATAGGCTCTCCATTCTTAACCAATAGCTCCACAATATTAACCAATGTGTTGGTCACATCCTCCAAGTCCCGAGGGAAGAGGGAGAGCTCAGGGGAAATGGGCGCGGTCAGATTTGACAACTGACTGACAAGAGGCAGCACTTGAGGAACCAAGTCAGAATCTGAGGTACTGTTCTCAAACAATGACTCCACCTGTATTATTATATAGTCAGAGAAATGTGATGAAAAAATAGTTACATGTGCACAATGATGAAAATGGTCACCTTTTGGCTGAGCCAGAAGTATACATGCATGAGCCATATGTACATGTACGTAATTATTTCATTTAAGGAGCACTGTCAGTTCAATTTAAGTGGCAGGCAGATAGGTATGCGTTACACAAACTTTATCATCAGTATCATACATACGGTAGTACGTATACAGTAGGAATCAGTGGCGGATTTAGGGGGAGATCCAAGGGATCCATGGATCCCCCCTTTCAGCTGGAAACCCATACAGCTACATAGCTACACAAATGAAAAAGTAGCGTCAAGGATCCCCCCTTTCAATTTGAAAAAAGAAAAACAACTCAAAATTTCACTTAAAATCAGTTTTTTATGGAAGATAGAACAGTTTTTGTCTGTGTCTTGCCGTTTTTTCGCCATTTAGGCCCTGATCTGGCAAAATTTTAGCTGCACGCACATAACCAAACCGGAAGTGGGCATGGCTACCCAAAAATTTTCCGCGAGCTATGTTTATAATCATAAAATCTAGCAAAACAAAATTAAGTCTTCAAACTTGCTCAGAGGCTCTCATGCAATAATGACAGATTACCAGTTGCATATACAAGGTCAAAAACTCACAGAAACCTTCCTCAGCACTCGTAGTTTGTTCACCTAACTTACGTACNAAGGAGGGCGTGGTAGCAATCCACGAGATTGGTTCTGTCCACCGTCTTCGCTGGGAGGAGGTCATGTCCCTCGGCAACCACAAACCCTTCACTTAGCGACCACTCGTTCTTGGGAAGAGCAGGATCTGGGGGACATTTACATAAGAACCCTAGTTATTGTCCTCTCAACTCATAATTTCAATATTTTTGCAAGATGTACATGTATGTTTATACAAACAATTCTCGTGAAACAGAACCCAATTTACACTTATAGCTACATACTGAGAAGCTGAAGGAAATCAGTATATTATTATTATAGTATATTTTCCTTATTTTTTCTTATCAATCACCACTGATATAGTTATACATACAATTGTTTCCCATTCACAACATACATTACTAGTACGGAGACCCACTCACCGATGCTACTGACTGCCTCATTGAAGCTGTCTGTCCACTCTGGCGTCTTGAGCTGAAACACAGAGTACAAGATCTCCAAGATCTCCCTCTGGACAGGGGGCTTGGCCAGCGACAGCATGCTCAGGAGGGACATGAGACCACTCCCATGGGGGTTGCACAGACTGAAGACCCCCGGCCATGATTTTAGCAAAGCAACAATGGCCATTTTGGCAGCTTCTACTTGCACCGGGTGTTCATCTCGCGAGAGAGAGTGGCTGTGGTCGTCAGCTTGATGTTTGTAGTGTAGGTCAGTGATTGGCGCCAGGACAGTCTAAAATAACAAACATATAAATATTATAACTTTCAATTTCACTTTAAAAGTTATTTTGTGGAGAAAAAAAGAAGACAAAAGTTATTAAGGCGGATAGAATGGTTGGAAAAGAAGGAAAAAAAAAAAAGTGCACTGCCCGGGAATCGAACCCGGGTCGCAAGAATGGGAATCTTGCATGATACCACTACACTAGCAGTGCTCTTGAGATCATCCCTTACAACTATATCAGTTATATACTGAATACTGAGACTGAAAGCACTATACAACATAGACAAAGACTTGTAAAATGAGCAGCATAGGTGGTCACAGACAAATATGTAACAACACACTTTAGTTGCACTACATACATACATACATACACACACGTACTGTACATATACTGGGTATACAGATGTGTATCTATTAGGTGAACAGCTGTTATGTTGACTGTCCAACATCTACAATGGCTGTTAAGTCAAAATCTTCCCTAGCCAGCAGACAACCATCACTTCATTATTACTCAAAAATGGTAAATCTTCCACACAATATAGCTATTGTAGCTTGGACACTAGCATGTGTATATTTATATCCCCCATCAAATTATATCTCTATTTACAACGAAATGAACCATAAAAGAATAAAACTAAAGTCCATCTGGTTTGAGAATGCCAGTAGAAAAAATTGAATAACTTTCTAAATATCCAACCGATTTCAAAATTTCCAGCACCATTGGAAAGCGCTCGTTCTCCCCGTTCTTTTGGTTGCTTTTCCAGCTTCCTACGCCTTACCAGTCAAAAGTTAGCTATTTTGCCCCATAATTATAAAAAGTATTGCATGAATCTCATTATTTCACTTCCAGCGGCATTCTCAAACCAGATGGACTTTAGGAAGTTTGAAACCATCTGTAGCCATATTGAAAACTGAAAGTAAATTCCTTATATTATAATGAGATTCCTGTACCTCTATATCCAGCTGTGCACGGATGTACTTGCGAGTGCTGGGCTTGTTGAGCAGGTCGGCCAGCACCAAGACAACGCTCTCACTGAGTCTACTTGTGTAGCACTTGAGGAGACCCTTGATAAGAGCCTTGATGGTGAGAGTCTGGGAGGCTAGTTCAGGGTAGTTCAATGCTGAGAGAGAGAGAGAGAGAGAGAGAGAGAGAGAGAGAGAGAGAGAGAGAGAGAGAGAGAGAGAGAGAGAGANAGAGAGAGAGAGAGAGAGAGAGAGAGAGAGAGAGAGAGAGAGGGAGAGAGAGAGGGGGGGTTGGTATGAACACACTCTTGATGTCTGGCTTATATTTCATCTCTAATAAATATCTTAATTGGTGCAATTAAGTGAATTATTGGAGGAAGCTATGGAAATTAGTCAGTTGAATGTGATAGTACAAAAAAAATGAGAAACACTTTAATTTGGAAATGTGAAACTCATTCACTCATCTGATCACTCATTTACTCATTACTCGATCACTATAAATATCCTCATATCCTCACTCACTTGCATGCTCACATGCTCACATCCTCACACCCTCACATGCTCACATCCTCATATCCTCATACCCTCACACCCTCACACCCACACACCCTCACTCACACTCACCTAGCTCAGTGAGAGTGGCCATTGAGGCCCAGGTGAGGTTATCCTGAGGTTCACTGTCGCTAAGGAGAATGGCCACAAGGGGAGTTGCTAGGGAACGAGTGAACAGCTGGGGACACAGTGATATGACCTGTAGAAAGGGGTGGGGAGTGTTAAATATTTAACTGCTGTACGTATAATACTTATGCATAATGATAGGTAGTAACATGCATCAGAATACACACATTTTTATAAGACTTAATTCTAGTCCACCAGAGGGTGGTAGGAGACCATTATGTTGTCAACAGAGATAGGCATGATGGCTTACAAGTTAGTTTGCAACTCAACTCTTAATTCTAGTCCACCAGAGGGTGGTAGGAGACCATTATGTTGTCAACAGAGATAGGTGTCATGCATGGGTGGCATTGTACTAAAGGCTATGCTGAACAGTCTCATACCTTCACCAGTTGATTTAAAGTTTTCACAAAAACCACAACACAAACATTAAAACGCTTTCACTATCCACCTGTCTAACAAATCTCATGGCTTGCATCCTCTCTATCTCTCTTGCCGAGGGTACGTCGAGGGAACGGGCCACGAGGAGATCAATCCGATGGCGTAGCATCACCACGAATGCCTCCTTTGAGGTGAGGAGGTATCGAAGGACACGAAGAGCACCCGCTCTCACTTCCTTGACGGAGCTGACGAGAGCTAGACGAGCACTGTGTGTGTGTGTGTGTGTGTGTGTGTGTATATGAGTGAGAGAGAGAGAGAGTGTGTGTGTGTGTGTGTGTGTGTGTGTGTGTGAGTGTGTGAGAGAGAGAGAGTGTGTGTGTGTGTGTGTGTGTGTGTGTGTGTACGTGAGTGAGAGAGAGAGAGAGAGTGTGTGTGTGTGTGTGTGTGTGTGTGAGTGAGTGTGTGTGTGTGTGTTATTGTAGTTGACAATTTACTGCAGTATAAACAACAATCTATTGCCTAGCAACAAGAGCATAAGCTATGTACAGTATGTAGAGACCAAATGGAACTTCAAGGAGGTCATTTCAGCCTTGCTAGTGAATCATCTCCATAGCAACAACAGAACAAATACAAATTCTAGTCCACCAGAGAAAAACATGCTACCGTATAGTGGGAAATTTTTGTTGGTGCAAAATTTCGTATAAACACGCCAGAAGAAATTTTCGTAGTTTTAAATTTCGTATACGCGGCGCGCGCTCGTATAAAGTAAATGCGGAAGTTAAATTTTCGCAGTTTTACTTTTCGTATATTCAAACCGCATACGAAATATACAAAATTTCAACCATACGAAAATTTCCCGCTATACGGTATGAGACCATTATGTTGATATGCAAGTATGTAAGTTGCAAGTTAGCTGTTTATGTTACACTCAAATCTTAATTCTAGTCCACCAGAGGGTGGTAGGATCCGGAGACCAATGTTAGTTCAATATGGCTGCAATTTAAGTCTATCCCCTTACCATTCAATAACTCTTTCCACTGGGTATTTGGGCTCGATCACATGACCAGCATGACGTATGACCTAATATGGAAGAAGATAAAAATAGATACATATACAGTAAATTTATCACTTGACAGAACTCGTGAAAACAAACAAAATGTGTTTTACTCGTGCACAAATACAAAGAGACATGCTACTCATGTATTTGAATCATCCCGGGGTCATGTCATTACATGTAGGCCTTGAGATCTGGTTTGGAAGTCGACTAGCCTCTAGAAGTAATGGTATAAAACTAGTATTCTCTGCTCCAATGCCTGTAAGTTCTAGTAGCTTATAAGTGGTAAGAGCATTCGATTAATAGGATTCGTAAGGCCTGGGTTTGAATCCCAGCTAGATCTCAAGATCTTTTTTTCCAATGATTTTTCATGCTTGTTTCCAGTTACATTATTGATAAAGACAATATTGAGTACAACTAGCTACGTATGTATGTATGTATGTCCAAGTGTGCTATATTTGTCAACAGAATGACAATTACAATTGTTGTGATGGTTCAGTGAGTGCAGGGAATTTGAACAGCAAAGTGACCCATCTACTTCAAGTACACATGTCCAAAAACAAACAAACAGAGAGAGAGAGAGAGAGAGAGAGAGAGAGAGAGAGAGAGAGAGAGAGAGAGAGAGAGAGAGAGAGAGAGAGAGAGAGAGAGAGAGAGAGAGAGAGAGAGANGGCCACACAATAAAGTGAGCATCTAGGCTCATAAAACAAGGCACTCCTAGCCTCATACCCAGGCCATCCCCATAAAATATGTGCAAGGAGAAAAGAGGAGTTAAACTTCACAACTCGCAATATGTATAAAATACACACAGAGAAGGCCTGGGAACAAGGCTTGAGAAAGAGACTAGGCTTGGTATATGAGGCTAGGGAACAACTCGATGGTGTGGCATGGCCCTGTTACTGCACAGGTGTGTGTTAGCGAGGTCGCAAAGTAGCTACAATTATCTTACTTCCTGATTCTGCTTCCTCCATACTTCCACCATCAGTCGAGCCATCATCTGTAGTGAGAGAATGCCACCATGTGTGTCACACAATCAATACAACTTCGTCAAGATAGCATAATTTGACATTAATGTATAGACATTCACTGCAGCCAGCTACACTCAGCAAAGGCCAAACATTTTCGCACATGTATAATATTATAGCAGTTGAATATAGGTCTCAGGACTATCAAGACAATACTAATTCTTTATCTAACCATGCTTTAAGGGAACCAAATCAATTCAGTCTAGACTGGTTTCTTCATGTGGTATGATAATTAATGCAGCATAAGTAATTTTGCCTTCACAGTTCCAGAATACAAGACTTAGTTACTGTTAGATGACCAGGGTCGTTAATGGAAGCCATGATAGACACATGCCGAGATCACTTGATTCATAGCACCATACTGATACAAATTGTATGACAGTTTTAAGCATAACACTATCCATGACTTGTTGTGATAAGTCATACCTAACCCAACAGCTCAGCTAAACCTACATTAAGCAAATCAGTGAAGTCGCCATTTGCTTGATTAAGAGTTAATTGCATAACTAAGGTTATTGATAGCTACCCAGCTACAATAACTGGTGCATCTGTATGTGAGTGTGCGCTGCTGTGATGTTTTTTAGATCAGCCATGCATTGGAGATCTTAAAAGTCTGAGTTGAATATAAAATCATTAATTGTCAGAGCAAAATCATCACACACCTTTATTAGATACAGGACTAGCTAGCTGCAGAGAGACTCACAAAAACAAGATAACTTGCCACACACACACACACACACACAATGTTGTTTTCATATACAGATCAACTAGGTGCAAATATCATGATTCCCTTTTAAGTTGTCGCCTGCTGTATGTACACATTGAAACAAGGTGTTCCTAACCTGCTAGAATCTCCTGGGTAGCATCACTTTTGGAAGTTCTTGGAAGTGTCACGGTTCCTCGTACGAACCTGCTTTCTTCAATATAATGATCAATATTGGCCGTCACCACGTTGTCAACCATACCTCGCTACAGCTCTGCACCACGATCAGTGCTAGAAATGATAAATCCCCAGTCAAAAAAGGGTTGGGTGTACCCGTTTGTTTAGTCAGCTGATTGACCGGATAAAAGCACGTGTGTAAACTAAATGTCACATGACAGATCAGAATCTCAGTGAATGACGACGACGACCCTTGCGCCTAGCCGGCCTAGCATTGCCTAGTGAGAAAGATGTCTTCGAGAAGAAAGTGAGTTTAATTTGTAGCCTCGCTTTCCAGTCTCAACTGGAGTTATTGTCTTCCTTCTGTTATTTTTGCTAGGTCCGTCAAAAGTACACTTTCTTCCCTCACCTCAGAACAAGTCCAAGTTGGTGAATCCTGCAGGAGCCTGAAAAGTGAGTATTGTACAGAGAGCCACTAATAGTTTATGACCCTATGAGGCTTCATTATTGGGAGGTCAAAATTATGTCTGGAGTCCAGGTGGCACATTTTTCTACAAAGTATCTCGAGACACGGTAGTCCGTATACTTTCCTATTGATTTTGTATTGCCTGTTTATAGTATCCGGATTTACCGGCACTCCAGCGTGTATGCATAGAGTCACGGTTCCATTGACTACACTATATTTAGCTTAGTATACGGACCGGGCCTCGAGGCACCGCGTTTTTTCTATCAATGTACTTTGGTGTATAAAATTAATTATTTATTTGAAAAGTTAGCATGTTTGAGGAAGAAAACCATTTGGTGAATAGCCCAATAGGTGGTGTGTTTTTCTTGAAGTTTTAGGTTCGTATATATACACAAAGTGTGACTATAACTTAAGAAGGGGAATAATGCAAGCATGCCAAAAAGTTAATTAACATTCCATTAGCATTCCATAGTCCTGCAGCGGGAAAACAAAGGCTCTGCAGATGAAAAAAAGAGAGACCTTCCCCCTAAATCAATAGTGCTAAGTTCAGAAAAGGCTTCAGAATACTTCAAAAACCATCGCTTTTGGAGATATAAAGCAAACTAATCAGTGACCTCATTAGGCAAAGGTCAAGCATGTCCTCCCCTCCTCTGGATCCATCCATGCCTCTCCTATGTAACCAATAATACCAATATATGTATGCCCTCACTTTGATCAACAAATCTGTTATTGTTATACAGATATTGATGGGCAGGAAAGTATTGTCTGGATCAAATTTAGTTCTCATTCTGTAAGGAGTATGAAGGTGACTGTTGCAGAGAGTGCTGATATAGATGATGTTATTGTAGAGGCCCTAAAGAAGACAAAAAGAGATGAATATAGCCCTGACATGGTGACAGTGAAGTTTGAAGACATTACTGTACAGCCAGATGCCCTAGTCAGTGACTATGGGACTACAGCTAGTACTCCATTGCTGCTCACAATTGAAGGTAGGTACCGTATAGCGGGAAATTTTCGTATGGTGCAAATTTTCGTATTTTTCGTATGCCGTTCGAATATACGAAAATTAAAACTGCGAAAATTTAACTTCCGCATTATGCGTATACGAGCACGCGCCGCGTATACGAAATTTAAAACTACGAAAAAATTTTCTGGTGCATTTTTAACGATTTATACGAAATTTTGAACTACGAATATTTCCCGCTATACGGTACTTTATATGAATAGATGATTGGGTTGTCTATGATTAACCCTTATAGTGAACACTTATCGTGTATACTCCCAACCACGACTTTTTGCTATGTTGCAGTAAATGAGTTTATTCTAAGTTTCAAAGCTTTCAAACTTTTGTTTATCGCTATTTGTACCAGTTATAGTTGTTGTGGCTTCTCACTGGCATTCCCTCAAGGAAGTTTCTGCATGTGAGCTTTAGGCCTTGCATGTGGTTAGTGATCAGTCTGAGAGAGCCTCTGAGATGGCTCAGCTACATGTAGATTTCTATGAGTAAAGCATACAGTTTGCAAGGTCCACATATACATAACATGTAGCACGTGCGGAGGGTTACGGTAGTCGTTTTGTCTATCTGTTCAATCAAAATCTCAAGAAAGGCAACTCTAGTGACAGAATTGATGATACTTACGTTCATATATCTGAATGATCTTGTAGAATTACATTTTTGGCAGTGGCGGATTCAGGGTGGGTTCACAGGGTTCCACGGAACCCCCCTTTCAGCTGAGACCTCGCATTATAATTAACTGTGCAGATTGGAAAAGGCCAAGATGGAACCCTCCTTTCAACTTAAAAATACTAAGAGCAACTCAAAATCACGCTGAATATTAGTCTTTTGTGAAAAATATAGAGTTTCTGTCTCTTTCTTGCCGTTTTTTTTCCTTCTATTCAGGCTTTTTTGGCAAAATTTTAGCTGCACGAGCGCTAAAGGGGCGGGGCTATTGCAACCGGAAGTGGGCGTGGCTACATAAAATTTAGAACCCCACTATTCAGTTTCCTAGATCCGCCACTGTTTGGTTCTCTGAGACATGCATGCTGGTTGTTGAAATTTCAGGCTTTTGCACTTCTTCTAGTGCTTAAACTTTGTGGCCACGCCCATCAAACACGTGTAGTGTGCGCATGCGTAATCTAAAATTAGAAAATACGTGTTGGACAGCTGTCACTGTAGTCTCTTCCCCAGACTCCACCCATTCTCGTCTTTGTTTGAGGGTTGGGTCTGGACACGAGACTGGCTGCGCTGAGGCTTTAGTACCTTGGTGCTTTTTATTATGCAGGTGAACCAGCTTCTAAGAGACCAAAACTGCCAGCTTCGTTTGATGAGGAAGGTGAGTCTATATTTACGTTTGCAATAACAATAAAATGCTATACAATGACACTTGGCGCGTGTGTGTAGTCCAAAGGATTAAGTAATAGTAATAATGCTATACATTGGGGTCATTCCATGTGAAATCAACACAAGAAAATACCAACCCACCTCAGATTTCCCCCCAAACTTGGTATGCATATAGTGAATGTTAAGTATCAAGCCACAGCCATTTTAAGATCTCAATGTTGTATGGCTTCAAACTTATAACAGGCTAAAGTTATGCATTTTTTGCTATTTTTTATTGACTCTATGGTTACCGTATAAATTGTGCAATATCTTCAACTAGGATTAAGATCTTGGAAAAACAATTGGATTTCCTTATAGCCCTTGGAATAAGCTTTAAAATGATATACAAGTCTGTTAGTCAGATAAGGTCAAAGGTTATTCCGAAACAAATTTACTACAGTGTCAATTGCTTAAATACATATCCTTTAATTTTTTCATATTTTGTGGACAAAAACTGCGCAACCGCGGATTTCCATGGACAGTTTTCCCATAGAGAAAACAGTCAAATTTTTCAGGCATGTGTACAATTGATTTAAGTGTCTAATTTTGCTTGTTGACTTTTGTAGATTCATTTGGTAAACGAGTTTATCAACTGTTCACTGATCTAAAGGCTGCCTCTGAGAAAGATGGGTTTGTGGAATTTCGTCAAAAGATTCCATTCTATAAGCAAACCAAGATACTTGTTCGAGACGCTTATTTAGGTCTCCATAATAAAATTCACGAAAAGCCCAAAGGAAGCTACTCCCTAATTTTAGGTAACCCGGGGATCGGAAAGTCATTTTTTGCTCTCTATGAAGTATTCAAATTACTACATGAAAGTAGATCGAAAATTTTGTATGAAAGCATAGCTGAAGGTATTCACATGCTCATAAACCAAGGGGAGCTGGAGTCTTACTGTCCGTTTGATGAGAGGCCATATCCATCATTGAGTGAGGAGGACTACTATATATTTGATTGTGGGAAAAAAGAGGAAAAAGTTTGTCTGCTTGATTGTACAACAATTGTAGTTTCATCTCCAAACGAAGGTAACTACCAATGTTTTCAGAAAAAGATGAAAGATTTGAAAATGGGAGTGCCGTTTTATTTGCCAGTGTGGTCATTTGATGAGCTTAAAAAAATAGCTCCAGAAGATTTTGACACACAAGCAAGGTACTTTTATTTCGGTGGCATCCCTCGTTGTGTTTTTAATCCCGAAGAGTCCTATCGTATTATTGATGAAGTAATCGCACGTTCTAACTTTGAAGAAGTTGCTCTGCTAATTGGAGGTCGTTCTATTGGAGATATGAGCCATGTGTTTCTTAAGCACGAAGTAGATACATCAAATTATACAGATTCGAAAGTCATGTTTGTATCTAAATATGCAGCCAATGCATTTTACAGGGAACTCGACCGTAAAGTGCTCATTTCACCTCTTAAACTTTTGATTCAGTGGAAAGATGCACCTTTTTGTAGTGCAGCTCGTGGACAACTCTTTGAAATCTGGGCGCACAAGAAATTGATCCGTGGTGGTGTTTTCTCTGCCCAACAGCTTACTCCAACTACAGAGAGACATCTATCGCCTGAAGTACGCGTAACACTTGATCCGATGGATGCAGACAACTACTCATCTACAGAACAACTCTGTGAAAAGCACTCTTTTAATATTGTCAAGTACTTACAACCAAGACAGTGCAACTTCCCCTCAATTGATGCTCTAGCAGGAAATAAGTTATTCCAAATGACAATTTCCAAACAACACAAAGTGAAAGTTGAGAAGCTAGTCGAGATTCTTCAAAACCTCAAACCTAGTTTGCCTAGTTCTGAAGTGTTTGAGCTATATTTTGTGGTACCTAGCGATGTTTATGTTCAATATGATGCATTCAAGTTCCCACAAAAATATGCAACAAAAGCAAATACTGACTGTAAACATCCACCAAAAGATGTACTGGACATTGTACAGTATGTTATGTGTATACCAGTATCTTTACCTGATTGTTGACATTATTTTCCACAATGCTATAATTATGGATATTATGTTCTTATAACTAATTCTGTATGTCATTGACAAAAAATAATGAATATTTCTTATCATTGTATGCATCATGAAAATTTAATATAGCTATATGCATGTNACTCTGATCTATATAGTGGTTCTAAATAAATATTGAATAAGAGTACATACATTCAAGGTACAACTGATTAAACATGTCTGCCTTTGCCTCAAGCTAAGCTATAATGCTCTCAGACATCCTCCTTTTTTCATTGCTGACTTTGAAGGCTTCTTGAGGAAACTTCTTACTACAACACTATCCACATAACTTGTCTTTACAACAAATCCTCAAAGCCTTTCAATGTTGTACCTACCAACCCCCACTACCCACACAGTCAGGCTTCTTTCCCCAAGAATTGTGGTTTAACATATTAATTTTGTATGTGATTATAAGCAGAAACAGAACACATAGAAGCATACACTCTTGAAAGCTCAGATTATCAACATTAGTGACCAGGAAACTAGGAAAGGCACTACCTAGTACATGATATAATATTATATCATTTAAAACCAATTTTCCAATTGTATTCAAAAGGTTTAATGTGTAAATTAATGTATGGAAAAGCCATAACAAAACATTATAGGTATGGTAAAGCCAGCATTGTTATGATTGCTTAGTTGGTGCATCCAAATCGTACACACACACACACGCACACACACACACACACACACACACACACACACACACACACACACACACACTAACCATCATCATCAAGAATAATAACTCTTGTTTCGACTCCATTTGGAAATGTCACAAATCCGTCAAACGTAACCTCATCATAAATGATCCTCACAAAGAAATACTCATCCTCTTCAATCAGTTCATCAGAAAGAATTGTAATTAAATCATCATCACAAAATCTAGCGAGGAGCGAAGGTGGTAAAGGTGGAAAATTTAGAGTGCTTCTTAAATGATCAGCTTCTCCTCCGGTCACTACGATCAGATCAAAAAATAATTTTAAAAAGTGAAAATAGTGACGGACAATTTCAAATACTGATAAAGATCTGCAAAGATTATATTGCTATATTAAAAAAAATACTAGTTTGCAATAAATCTCTCAGTAATACAATGCAATTGGACACATTATCACTGCTCAGGATACAATGTTTTCAAGGTAAAACTTAAAAGGTAACTAGATATCCCATTACAAAATACCTGGCCTGACAAGCATGCAAATTTAACACAACATCGTGTATATAGTATTATAATAAATCCGTTACATATAACTATATGTAACATCCCCATTGATTGAGATATAGAGATATACTGATCACCATAGCCTCATACCCAGGCCTTACCCGTGTATGTGCAAAATTTTAATTTTGGGGGTTACAAACTAAGGGGTTTTTTTTGGAGGGGGGGAGGGAGGCCTGAAAATGAGGCTAGTTACCTTGTGTTGTTCCCGGTATTCCATAGTTCAATGAGATTGTAAATGGAATTTCCTGGGTACCATTCAACACCACCACACATACTCCAACATCTCCATCTTCAGTGAATGCAGTATACTCCTCTTGTTCAAATCCAAGAGCAAAGGCTATATATATATAAATTTAATGCAAAGATCAAGAAATAAAAATAATCATTGTGAGTAAGCTAGCATCTACAGAGGATGTACGACACAAGTGCACCTTAATTTGTTGAGCTCACAAGTCTCTTAATTGCATTTTAATCATAAGTCAGCCAAGAGGCTGTGGTTTGACATTAGTATACCACAGACCACCAGATAGGTAGATGTATTAAAACCCAAATTACATATACAGGTCACATAATTGGAACATGATTAGCAAAGTTGCCAGGTCAGCAAAATGTGTCCTCACTACCTTTCATATGGTCATTTTCTTAAACCATGCACTTGAACTCAGAGCTTGAACTGATACACATACATGCATCTATATAATAATCTTACTGTCATCATCTACGATGGTGAGGATTTGGCTCAATGGTGAAGAGATGGGAACGGAGGAATTTGTCAACGACACTTGAAATATCTCATCTAATTCCACAGCCTCATCCCCCAAGATTGTGAGTGGAACACACTGTGTGTCACTTGCTCCATCGCCCCCACTGAAGGTCAGTTCTTCATCGAGAGGCTCAAAATCACTCCCTTCTAGAAAACAATGGGAAAAAATCCCTATAATCTCATGACACAGGCAATTTTATATGATAAATAAATGGGGATCGAAAGCCTGAGACAAGGGCTGCCCTGTTCTCAGGCTTTCGATCCCCACCCCCCGGCTATTATAGTAAATACTGTAATGTACTGAATAATAGCACTCATGATCATGCATGCATTTTTCGTTTTCAAAGGAGCTCACCAGATGCTGCAATTGTCACAGTTTGAATGGTAACCATGACATCACCATTTTGAGGAGACTCCAATTGCACACACACCATCACTTCATGAGATTCATCGGTCTCTTGTATAGTGATTTGATTGGATGGACTCAGGAAGACTGCAAAACATACACAAAGAGTGTTATACTTCACCGTGACACAGTAATTTTTACGTTAACCACAAAATCATGCTTTCCAGCAAGCACAACATGAAGCATGAGAGATATGCATGACTTTAAAGGATATTGAATTTAGTTTCCTCCTCCAATAATCATCATGGTCATAATTACTGAAACTGTTAGTATGGAATACATGTACAGCACTCAATCATGAACAAAAAATCACTGCATCAGTGGAACAGAGTATCATCCCCTTTTAGTGCAGCACTGCTGACTGGTCCTGCTTTTTTTACCACTACAGCTCAACTTGTCTGTCTTGCCCCTAGCAAGAGCCTACCCAAGTTTTCAGAGCTTGCAAACTCAGGCTAGATAAGTCTACATTAATTTATGGCATACAATAATTTATGTTACACTGATCAGATTATTATTCATAAATTTTATATCATTTTTAATAAGAGTACAAGTTAATACCATTGTTGGCAGCTGACCATTCTACAATGGAGAAGATCATCAACAACAAAACACCTCTCTCTTTTGTAGCTATCATTTGCTTCAAACTTCTCTCCTACGGTAATGCTACACCAAGTTGCTCCCGATCCACGGTCGCACTTTTACTTCAATCTTGCTCATGAGCTCAGATTGCTCAAATTCCATTCTGCTAATTGACACGTGATTGCGTGGGATGCATCAGAGTGGGGCGTGGTCGGACCTCAATTTCTCCATAATTTGTGACAGAGTAAGGGCTTATAAACCAAAGAAGAGGGCATGCTAGCCTCGTACCCAGCCCTCGAGTTTGGCGGCAAAGAAACAGACCTATTACTTTTTGTTAGTGCTCTACTACAGCTGTCAACAGTGGCGGATCCAGGGGGGGTTCACAGGGTTCCACGGAACCCCCCTTTCAGCTGAGACCTCGCATTATAATTAACTGTGCAGATTGGAAAAGGCCAAGATGGATCCCTCCTTTCAACTTAAAAATACTAAGAGCAACTCAAAATCACGCTGAATATTAGTCTTTTGTGAAAAATATAGAGTTTCTGTCTCTTTCTTGCCGTTTTTTTCTTTCTATTCAGGCTTTTTTGGCAAAATTTTAGCTGCACGAGCGCTAAAGGGGCGGGGGCTATTGCAACCGGAAGTGGGCGTGGCTACATAAAATTTCCCGCGCGCTCCGCGCGCATTGATTAGAACCCCCCCATTCAATTTCCTAGATCCGCCACTGGTCAAATTTTGCTTGCTAGCTTCTATTTAGAATCTAAATGCCGCTTCGTATCTAGCAGCGTGCTGGTAGTGCATGTACTATTAAAGAGTGAGATACGGTTCAATCGACTAGTCATGCAAGACAAAGATGCAGGTACGTTTTATCATATAACTTACTCGAAAAAAAGTGTCTTGTTGTTATGTACGGTGACTCTCTTTACTCTTAGTCCAAAGACTTAGCGTCTTAATTGTTGCTAACATTCTGAGTTGAATGAAATGACTAAAAATGCGGCGACCTTAGACGGAAAATGCGTGGGCAGTCTGGACGTGATATGCCCAAGCTCAACAGTTGGCTCATGAATGGGATTTTTTTTTGTATTTATTTTTCCATCTATGCATCCATCTATGCATGTGATGTGCACAAAATACGATGGCAAAAACGGTGTGATCTGGGAAAATTTTTGTCGGCAAATCATGCCAGCAATAAGGCTCTGAACTGAGCTTTGTGCGCTTCTAACGATAGGTAAGTACCTTTCAGAGGGCGACACGGAAAGAAAATAGTTAAGAGATATAAAACAGAAGAGTCCTGCACTGCCATTGTTGGTTCACACAGCCTCTCATTTTTCCCTCATGACTGCGCATGCGTAGTAATTAATTCCATTTGTGACGTAATTTGGCGCGAAACTTAATTGCCATAGCTCATGTGATTCAGGACCAAGAACCTAGAGACAGAGAAAGAGAAGAGCTGTTTGGTGTCTTACATGAGGAGGGAAAGGAAGGAAATATACAGACATGTCAGAATACAAGTGTTCAAGCTAACAGACTGCCTCTAAGTTTTCAATAGACCACTGAGGTGAGTCTCAAGCTTTCTCAGTGTTTATATTTATGAGTACCTGATAGCTAGCTTCAGTTACTATTCAAATGTCTATCTATGGGGTCTACCTGGCACTCTAAGCTAGCTTGTCCTCAGTTCCCAAGCCTATTTCTAAATAGCCAGTCCATGTGTCTCGACAACACATGTCCCAGACTACTGAGGGACGCTAAACTCAAGCAATAATATTATGGTTGGTAAGCTCCACAAAGTATACCAGTATAGTGGTTTTTGCATTGTGCATCTTCATCTAGAAAGGTTTTGTTAACAATATTTATGATATTATATGGTGAGAAATAGTCAAATGCAAAACTAGTACTGTTTGAAAGCAAATATCACACTTTTGCCTGATCGAGGGTAACTGCACATAATGTTCAAAGAACTCAGTATTGCTAATTTCAAGATGGAACTGAGGTGAAGCATGTTGAGCATAAGCCAAAGCAATGAAGTTGGTTATATGAATCGCAACACCACCAGGGCTTGACAAACTCACAGTGTTATTCCAAAAAATACAATTTTTCATTATGATTCATCCCACACTGCAGTAGGTTTGTGATTCCTTTGGCCATAGATATAATCCACCTCCTCCTATCTTGGCTTCATTACTAAAAAAATTAGTGTTTGTTATTTGTAGGAGACGGAAAGCCTGGTGTTCTGATGCTTCTACAAATGTAACAAAGACACCTCCACCAATAATAGCTCTGCCATTGCTAATGTTACAGTTTGTGATAAAAACAGGACTTGTAAAAATATGGGAAATATTGTTATACAAGATGGCAATGTTACCGCCCGAGTGACCTTCATTTCTATCCAAAACTACTCCATCTAAGGTCACATTGATCTTAGTACACTTTGAGATAATCAGCAATCCTGAAGCGAGGTTCAAGATATTGTAGTGACTTCTTGATCCTTTTTTGTTTGTTAATGTTGTTCAAAAACCATGAATTTTTGTTGAGCAATTAAGTTAATGGTTTGGTGACTGCTACACTTGTTGAAAAAGAAAGCATTTCCAGCATAATAGCTGTGTTGCATTGTGGCATTAGTTGTATGTGAAAAGGTAGAATTGTAAATTGTCAAGTTTCCCTGAAAGTTGTCGTAATGTATGTTTTGACCGTGTGAATATGAAACTTTCAAGTTGATTAGACAGTGGTCTCTACCATTACTGCATGCTAAAGCTGTATGTACATCACCATGCCCGAAATTCATTGCCTGTCCACAATTGCATATGGTCAAATTCTCAAGTTGTAAGTTTGTAATGTTTATGAATGCAAAGCCAGCATTTTCACTGTCACTGCAATCAATAGTATAACTGTTTCTCATAATCAGTGAGGTTAGCAATAGAGACATTAGCATCAAGAGTAAACAATCCTTCAAAAAAAATAAAATTTGTGTTTGACTTGAAGTAGTCTTTATGGTTCTCAACATGGAATGATAGATTCCTATAGCAAACTTCTTTCAAATCCTCCAAGTTTAGTAGTATCTGGACAAGATGTGTTATTATCATCTGGGTGGACATCGTAGGTGCATGCACATGTGCTCTGTTTCAAATTTATCCAAATAACATGTGCAGCTGCTGTTAGCAGATGCTAGGACAAACACAGCTGCCACCATGAAGAAACTTTGAAGCCAACAGCTTGAAGTAGTTTCCTTCATACTAATAATAGGCAAGAATATTAGTTTGCTGAATATGGCATAATGGCGACGCTGTAGCTATTGATACTCCACACACTACTATTGCCCATGCAAATGAAGATTATAATTTATATGTAAGACCTTTTGAAGTAAATTCACTGCCACGTGAGAATTTGATGCTTACATGTATGTCATTTTTTTAATAGAATATGCATTTTTGGGTGTACAATTCCCCAATAATGGATCTATTATATCTATAGTTTCTATGATAATGCATAATAATAATATTATTATGTACATTCAATAACTCAAAGGTAACAATTAATGTCATTTATGTATATATACATGACATTGTATATACCGTATACCGCTTAATTTTCGTGGTACTTAACTTTCGCGGTTTTCGCGGATCGAGTGTTATCCGCGAAAATTGTTCAACGAAAAATTGCCTGCTCATATACGTGCGCACACGAATGATATCAATCCGCGAAACTTATTCAACGAAAATTTGCAATAGCGCAATCCGCGAAAATTAAGTAACCTCGAAAATTAAGCGGTATACGGTATAGTAATTGTCTACATATAGAGGTTTCAGCATGTTTGTTTTTACAATGTACAAGCTTTTTCGATGTCATTTTACAGTCAAAAGAAAACGGTCATTATTAAAGTGTCAAAACAAACAATGCATGTGTATAGCTATATACATACGGGGTGAGCGCTATACTATAAAATTCAAAGCATCCGTCGAGTGTCTCTAATCAATTTTGGTAATGTTATTGCATGTCTTGTTCCTCATCCTCCGGTGCTAGCAGAGGTTCACGATCTTGATCAAAACGAACAAATGGTGGAAATTTTGCCAGTGGATTTACTAATGGACTATTAGGAAAGGTATTGGAAACTG
Source organism: Tethya wilhelma (assembly GCA_964030475.1). Taxonomy (NCBI): domain Eukaryota; kingdom Metazoa; phylum Porifera; class Demospongiae; order Tethyida; family Tethyidae; genus Tethya; species Tethya wilhelma. Next base: position 16,487,372 of record CAXIPT010000002.1, on the reverse strand, counting down.
TCACTTCAGTAGTTGTTACACCTTCTCTCTGAACGACCACTGTAGAACTTGATCTACTCTTAAACATCCTCACATAACCTAGAATTTGCTTGTATCCATGGTAGGCCAATATTCCAAGGAAAGTTGCAAATGCTACTAACACAGATAGGTGTGAGATAAGTGTAGTAACTCCTTTTTGATCCACATAGACTGTGTATGCTGTTACTGTACATAGGATACTTAGGTTGAGAAGAAACGAACATTCTAAAATATCCAGTGATCGTTTTTCGTACACTCCTCTCAAGATCCATGCAATATAGAATAGGATCGTACATGCCAAGGCTGTGAGATAAATGATTGCCACCTCAACTCCATTGTAATTTAAAGCTGAAACTATATACAGTATACATCTCATTAGTAGCAACAAGCCCGTCCAAAATCTTGCATGCTTTGAATAAGGTCCTGTAAATGTGTCAAAGAAAGGCTTGAGCCTTGTAACCCATGTGAAACATCGCCTGTGAGACACTTTCTGTAAGTTCTGTATACAAAGAAGTATGAAAGTGAATGGAAGACATATCAGTCCAAAGAGAAGACCCATGATGAACAGAGGAATATGTTTTCCATGTAAGAAGAGCACGTTAGCATCTGGTTTCCAGTGAGCATTGATCTGATAAGCCATAGTACTGTTTTCAATCTGAGGTTCCTCAATGCTATTATAGTAGTAAATAATATGGAAATGCAGAGTTGAAATGATTGTACGAAGCATTTTGGTGTATGATAAGAGTATCAATGTGGCCAAAACCTTGACCCCATTTCTGCCAAAAAAATTTGCAAAAGAATTAACTTTTTGACTAAGTACAATAATGGAACCAGAAAGCAACCACACATAGATGGGGAACAAGAATTGCAACCAAGCCTTAGCATACTCATCCATTCCCTTATAGAAGCACACTGGGATACCAAGATCAAGATTGATCCAAGAGACAAACAGAAGAATTGATGTTGTAAGACCTTTAATAGGATTAATATATTGGAAGAAAGTAGCTCGATGAATTTGAACAATGTTGGCATAGAATATCAGCCCATTGATTGTACCTTCAGCAACAGTGAAATTGAGAAATGTTAGAAAAAAGACTAGTACAATGCCAGCTAAGGCAAAAATGAGTAGCATTGATATGTATCTATCTGTGCAGTCAGACCTACATTCAGATGAACCTAGAATTACACTGTAATTTTCTTGGCAAGCTCCACAAAGTATACCAGTACGGTGGTTTTTGCACTGTGCATCTTGATCTAGAAAGGTTTTGTTGACAATAATGTTTATAAGATCTTTTGGTGAGAAATAGTCAAATGCAAAACATTCTGAAAGCAAATATGTTTTACTTTCATTGTTGTATCCTATCCAAATAGGGTGCTTAGCAATATTTAGAGTTATCATTTGAGATGTAATGTCACATTTGATAATTTTTTGATAGTATCTCTTAGTACTGAACACTGAAAAGCATTGACAACAGTATCCACTTTTTGATCGACGAAGTTGAAATCCTACCGGGCATGTCTTAAGACCCACATTCACATGAAGTGGAGTAAACTTTCTGAGGTGTTCTATAAAACTTGCATCTCCAACTATTCCTACTTTGAGTGCAAGAGTTGCCTCTTTTGCATTTGTCATTACAGTGTAACTCATATTCTTACACATCGTATTACTTAAACTTTGTGAAGAATCCCGTTTTCCTAAATGATATTCATAGCCAGTTTGTTTGTTTTCAAGTGTTGCCTCGATAGTTCCAGGCACTGTTCCGTCAAGTTGTCCAACAATCACAAGTGGTAAGTAGAACAATTCTCCCGGATATACATTTCTTTCAATCCTACCTTTTGGTTTAAAGCATCGCTCTTCTTTATTTGAAAGATTACATAGGCATACCCGCTGGGGTGGTGAAGTATTGCTTGATGGCAACTTGGGTTGAATTGTAAAGATACTCCTGAAAACTGATATGCTATGGTTAGCTTTCCCTTTATGAGTTGGAGGATCTAAAAGAAAGCAGTACTCTATTGAACCACCATACAGTCCATGTCCGGCATGCTTTGCTGAGTTATTTTCAAGATAAATGTGTATTGTTTTCATCAACTCTGGTTTCAGTAAAGCTTGCTCATCAAACTGAAAGAAACACATTGGTTTTGTTTGTAAACACAACATTTCAATACATATTCCACCCCCAGTGTGTTCTACATGATTGTTTTTTATTGTTAGGGTTGTGTTTGGCGTCAAAAACATAACAGAGTCAGAACAAAACAACATTCCTCCTCCACTTGAAGCTGTATTGTTGAAAATAGACACATTTCCAGATATGACAAAGCTACTACGGACTCCCAAAATGCCACTGCAATTGTTGTCATGAATTTTGACATTCTTGAGTCCAACATGTGGACTAGCTTTTGCAAAGATCACACTTTTGCCAGAGGGTAACTGCACATAATGTTCATAGAATTCAGTATTATTAATTTCAAGATGGAACTGAGGTGAAGCATGTTGAGCATAACCCAAAGCAAGGAAGTTGGTTATATGAATCGCAACACCACCAGGGGTTAACAAACTCACAGTGTTATTCCAAAAAATACAATTTTGCACTATGATTCGTCCCACACTGCAGTAGGTTTGTGATTCCTTTGGCCTTAGATATAATCCACCTCCTCCTATCTTGGCTTCATTGCTAAAAAAATTAGTGTTTGTTATTTGTAGGAGCGGACGGGGTGTAGTATAATTGCACATTTTGTTAATGTGTTCTGATGCTTCTACAAAGGTAGCAAACACACCTGCACCAACATCAGCTCTGCCATTGCTAATGTTACTGTTTGTGATTAGAACAGGACTTGTGAAAATATGAGAAATATTGTGATACACGATGGCCATGTTACCGCCCGAGTGACCTTCATTTCTATCCAAAACTACTCCATCTAGGGTCACATTGATGTTTGTACATCTTAGAACAATCAGCAATCCTGAAGCGAGGTTCAAGATATTGTAGTGACTTCTTGATCTTTTTTGTTTGTTAATGTTGTTCAAAAACCATGAATTTTTGATGAGGAAGTTAATGTTTTGATGACTGCTGCACTTGTTGAAAAAGAAAGCATTTCCAACGTAATAGTAGTGCTTCACTGTGGCATTAGTTGCATGTGAAAAGGTAGAGTTGTAAATTGTCAAGTTTCCTTGAAAATTGCCATAGTATATGTTTTGACCACGTGAGTATGAAACTTCCAAGTTGATTAGACAGTGGTCTCTACCATTACTGCATGCTAAAGCTGTATGTACATCCCCATTCCCGAAATTCAGTGTCTGTCCGCAATTGCATATGGTCAAATTCTCAAGATGTAAGTTTGTAATGTTTACAAATGCAAATCCGGCATTTTCACTGTCACTGCAATCAATAGTACTGTTTCCCATAATCTTTCCTACCATTCTCAAATCAGTGAAGTTAGCAATAGTGACATTAGCATTCAGAGTGAACACTCCTTCGAGAAAATGAAATGTGCTTGAGTTGAAGTAGTCCATAAAGTTTTGGTTCTCAACATAGAATGATAAGCTCCTACATACGGGTACTTCTGAATCATTGGACCAGGTTGTATCAGGACAAGAGGTGGTGTCATCATCTGGGTGAACATAGTAGGTGTGCTTTGTTTCAAATTCATTCACGTGACAGCTGTTGTTAGCAGATGCTAGGACAAACACAGTTGCCACATTGAGAAATCTTTGTAGCCAATGGCTTGAACTAGCTTTTTTCATTGGGCAAGTTTATTCAATAATGGCATATATATATCTATATCGATTGGTACTCCACACACTATTGCTCATGAGAATGAATAGTATATGCACGTAAGACCTTTTACGTATTTGAAGTGAAGTGAATTCACATGAGAATTTGACGTTTTAAATAGTTTTCAGTAGTTTTTAGTGAAATGTGTTTGCAGGGTGTACATTTCCCCAAATGGATTTAGTTTCTGTGTATTCGATAACAGCACTCATTTTGGTAGCATGTATAGCTATGTATAATTATGATAGACGATACAGTGTGGAAGTGGAACAATTTTTGAGTACAAGTATTTTCAATGTTATTTTACATTTAAAAGAAACATATACAGACAGAGTGTCCAAATATAAACAATTGGTATAGAGTGTTAGTGTTACGTACAATAGTTTTGAAATTCATTTTCATCAAGAAAAAGACATACTAAGAGTGTCTCTATCAATTTGTCCTGAATGTTATTGTCTTAGTCTTCATCCTCTGGTGCTAACAGAGGTTCACGATCTTGATCAAAACGAACAAATGGTGGAAATTTTGCCAGTGGATTTACACGTGCTAATGGACTGCTGGCTGGAAAGGTATTGGAAACTGTGACTTCAGTAGTTGATACACCCTCTCTCCGAATGACCACTGTAGAATCTGATCTACTCTTGTTTACCGTCACATAGCTTAGAATTTGTTTGTATCCATGGTAGGTCAATATCCCAACGAAGGTTGTGAATGCTACTAACACAGATAGGTGTGCTAGTAGACTATTGAGTGCTTTGTAATTATTGTAGACTGTTAATGTTGTTCCAGTACACAGCAGGCTAAGGTTGAAAAGGAACGAACATTCTAGGAAATCGAGTAATCGTTTTTCATAGATGCCTGGAGTTTTCACAATCCAAACAATAAAGAATAGTATGATACATGCAATACCTGTGAAGTAGAGGTTTATGACCTCCACACCATTGTAGTTTAGGGCTGAAACTATATACAGTATACATCTCATAAGTAGTAACAAGCCTGTCCAAAATCTTGCATGCTTTGAATAAGGTCCTGTAAATGTGTCAAAGAAAGGCTTGAGCCTTGTAACCCATGTGAAACATCGCCTGTGAGACACTTTCTGTAAGTTCTGTATACAAAGAAGTATGAAAGTGAATGGAAGACATATCAGTCCAAAGAGAAGACCTGTGATGAACAGAGGAATATGTTTTCCATGTAAGAAGAGCACGTTAGCATCTAGTTTCCAATGAGGCACTGAAGAGTTTGCTACAGTGTTGTTTGCAATAGTAGTATTTTCACTATAGTGTTCAATAATTTGATAGTGCATGGTTGAAATGATTGTACGAAGCATTTTGGTGTAAGATAAGAGTATCAAAGTGGCCAACACTTTGACTGCATTCCTACCAAACAGTTTAGCAAATGACTTGAAGTTTCGACTGAGTAGGATGATGGATCCGGAAAGCAACCACACATAGATGGGGAACAAGAATTGCAACCAAGCCTTGGCATACTCATCCATTCCCTTATAGAAGCACACTGGGATCCCAAGATCAAGATTGATCCAAGAGATGAATAGAAGAAGAGAGTTTGTAAAAACTTTAATGCGATTATTCTGAAAGAAAGTAGTTCGATGAATCTGAACGATGTTGGCATAAAATATCAAACCATTGATTGTACCTTCAGCAACAGTGAGATTGAGAAATGTGAGGAAAAAGACAAGTAAAATGCCAGCTACAGCAAAAACAAGTATCATTGATACATAGCTATAAGTGCAGTCAGACCTACATTCGGATGAACTCAGAATAACGCTATAGCTTTCAATGCAAGCTCCACAAAGTATACCAGTTCGATTGTGTTGACACTGTATGTCTCGATCTAGGAAATCACGATCACCAACAGAGATATCTATGGTATCATTAGGTAAAGAATAGTCAAAAGCTAAACCATTTGAGACCAAGTATGTGTTACTTTCATTGTTATATCCGATCCAGACTTGTTTTGGAACATTTGTTATGTTGATTGTTTTTGATTTGATGTCACAATTTATATTATGGTGCTTCTTAAAAGCTGAAAAGCATTGACAATGAGGGTAATTTCTGTTCTTCATTTCCCCAAGTTCAAATCCTTTTGGACATTTCCTAAGATTTATCTTCACAGAAAGTGGATCATATGATGTAAGATGTTCCATGAAACTCTTATCTCCCACTACTCCCACTCTCAGCTCAAGAATTACATGTTCAGCCTTTGTCATTATCGTGTAACTTATATTTTTACACTTTGGATAGCTTATACGTTGTAGAGAGTCAGATGTGCTTAGATATAGTTCTTTTTCACTTTTGCTATCTTTAAGTTTGGCATCAATATATCCAGGCACTGTACCATTGTACTGTCCGACAATAACCAATGGTAGAGAAAACATTTCTCCTGGATATACAGAAATCTCTTTACTAGGCTTAAAGCAACGATGGGTGTCATTTGAAAGATCACATAAGCAAACTTGCTGTGGAGGTGAAGAAATCCATGATGGTTGTGTTTTATAATCTGGTTTTATATCAAAAATTTTATTGAACACTGGTATGCTTTCGTTAGCATTTCCATTTTGATATGGAGGGTCTAAGAGAAAACAGTACTCTATTGAACCACCATACAGTCCATATCCAGCATACACAGCAGTGTTGTTTTCAAGAGTAATGTTTATTGTGTCAATCAAGTTTGGGTTTAATAATGTTTCTTTATCAAGCTGAAAGAAACACATTGGTCTTGTTTGTAAACACAACATTTCAATGCATATTCCACCCCCAGCATGTTCTACATGGTTGTTCATTACTGTTAGGGTTGTGTTTGGTGTCAAAAACATAACTGAATCAGAACAAAACAATATTCCTCCTCCACTTGAAGCTGTATTGTTGAAAATAGACACATTTCCAGATATGACAAAGCTACTACGGACTCCTAAGATACCACTGCAATTGTTGTCATGAATTTTTACATTTTTAAGTCCAACATGTGGACTAGCCTTTGCAAAGATCACACCTTTGCCTGAAGGAAACTTTACATAATGTTCATAGAATTCAGTATCCTCGATTTCAAGATGAAATTGAGGTGAAGCATGTTGGATATAAACCAAAGCAAGGAAGTTTGTGATGTGTATAGCTGCAGCTCCTGGGCCGTTTCTTGTTATTGTATTGCCTCGAAATGTACAATTCTGCACTACAATTTTTCCCACACTGCAGTAGGCTTGTGATTCCTTTGGCTTTAGGTATAACCCACCACCTCCTTTTGTTGCTTCATTACTGTAAAATGTTGTGTTTTGAACTGTAAGAGAATACGGTTGGTATGGTTAGTATCTTTGCATGAATCGTTTAGATGTTTTGATGCTTCTACGAAGTTAGCAAAGACACCCCCACCAACCTCAGCTCTGCCATTACTAATGTGGCTGTTTTTTATTTTTACTGGACTTGTGAATATGTTGAAAGGATCATAAAACACAATGGCCATATTTCCACCAGAAAACCCTTCATTTTGATTCAAAACTACATTGTCTATAGTCACATTAATGTTGTTACACTTTAACACAATCAGCAATCCTGAAGCAAAAGTAAGATTATTGTAGTTATGGCCAGGAGTATGGGATTCTTTTGTTGGTTAATGTTATTATGAAACCAGGAATTTTCAATGAGAAAATTATTGATGGTTGGACTATTGTTACAATTTGTGAAAAAGAAAGCATTTCCTGCATAGTATAAATGATTCAGTGTAGTGTTCGCTGCATATGAAAAGTTAGAGTTGCAAACTGTCAAGTTCCCTTCAGTGTTACTGTAGTATATGTTTTGACTGCGTGAGTATGAGACATCAATATTCACTAGAGAGTGATCTGTACCATAACGGAATCCCAAAGCTGGCCGTATTTCACCATAATTTCCAATATTCAATGTCTGTCCACAATTGAATACCCTCAAATTCTCAAGATGTAAGTTTGTAATGTTTATGAATGCAAATCCGGCATTTTCACTGTCACTGCAGTCAATTGTACTGTTTCCCATCATCTTCCCTATCATTCTTAAATCAGTGAGGTCTGCAATAGTGACATTAGCATTCAGAGTGAACACTCCTTCGAGAAAATGAAATGTTGTATTTGACTTGAAGTAGTCCGTAAAGTTTTGGTTCTCAACATAGAATGATAAGCTCCTACATTCTTCGTCGGTAGTATCAGGACAAGAGGTGTTGTCATCATCTGGGTAGATGTAGTAGTTGTACTCTGTTTCAAATTCAACAACTTGACAACCGCTAGCACAATCAGAGGCTAAGACAAAAACAGCAAACAAAATAATTATTGCCCATCTTGAACTAGGTTTCTCCATTGTAATACTGATTGCTTGTCCTAGTTTTATGGTGGTAACTACAGACTCTTCAATAAATCATAGGTAATCACACATGCAGATGGTTGAATATTGAATTGAAGTTAATTAGCATGACTGCATGTGTATTATTAGACAACTTAGCTACTGTATCTGATAAGGCTTAAGTACACAATTCCCATGGTAAACTATATACAATGATTTTAAATTCATTCCCCATAGATATATAATTATATGGCTGCATTTACATTTTCAGTTTAAGCATTGGATAACCCTGAGTGTATGCTTTTTGAATGTATGCAGATTGAAGCTTTGTAATGCACTTTTAGATAAACTAGCTGAAACTATTTTCAGTGTTGCTTTTGTCCTTGTGTATGTTTTTAACCAATAACTAACAGATAAATGCATGGCTGAGTGCATTTACGAATACACCATTACAGCAACAGAAACACAATGTCATATGCATTAACAACTATATTAATGAATGTTAAAGTTTGTTGTAGCACCATAGTCTGGATTATTTTGCCCAAGTGACCGTGCCCTTCTTTTTGGTGACATCCCAAGTCACATAGGTCCCTGATTTGAAATGCCTCTCAACTGTATCTCCTTTCTGTACAGCCGGACCAGTTGGTTCACCAAGAGGTTTACTGAACTGTTCATCCCACCCGTTACAACCAAGAATAGCTCCCTTCTCCACTCCCAGTAGAAACATGGCAATTTCATCCTCGGAACAAGATGACTTTGTGCTAGTACAGTCTCCATTTATGAGGTCACTTGTTTGGATCCAGCAATATCGATAGGTGGACAGAGAAGTTTTAATTTCTCGAGCAAAACTTATTGGCGACTTGATATCACCTAGTTTCATGTGGCCCATTTTTGTCGTGTTGAAAAATACAACACCAGTTGGTCCAAATGTTTTGTGAAGAGCTTCCAAGACCTTAGGTTTGCCGGCATTGTACTTCATTGCTGTATCGTTAGATATCACCCCACAAGAAAGATCCCATGTACCTCCACCTGAACCCCACTCACAGATTTGCCAAAATGATCCCGTTTCATTCCACTGAGCCAGAATGTTTGACTTGTCATCAAACAGTCCATCTACATAACCAGAGTCTTTGAGATTTGATACAAAATCTGTCCACAAATCTCGACCAATCTGCTGACTGAAGTCAAAAACATTGATGTTTGGCATACCATTATCATTTTTGAAAGCAACTAGTTTCCCCTTGACATCCATCACATCAGCATTAGCCTTCATGAACTTCCCATGTAGCTCAAGAAAGGGAAAGTCATACAGTGTGTTAAGATAAAACACTGCAGACAGTTTGGGATTAGCTGTCTTTGCTCGTTTGATTGTTTGAAGTTGATAGTTCTCAGCTCCACAAGAGGGTTGACAGGGTACTGGAGGCTTCATTGTGAGATTAGCATAGCACTCGTACCAACATGGTCCTTCCCATTTCTCAATGACAATGACACGCATCTTTGCCAACATCTGGATGTTCTCCTCCGATCTCTGTCTACAGTTGACTCCTCCAAAATAGCCAACAGGAATGGTGTCCAGAGAGGTATCAGGAGGTGTAATGGCTGCAGACACTCCCAGGAGAATGTGCAAAGAAATTAGAACAGCAATCAACTTCATGATGAAATAATTTTGAGCTCAATAGGTCAAACTATAGCTCTTGGTTTTGGAGTCATGTGATTCCTGTTTGGCTCATATTATTCATAACCTTATATGCATTTAAATGATTGAATTTCATGTCATGAATAACCCAATGATGGCATGTTTTTTTTTTATTCAGTGACTTTAATGCAAACAAACTACTACAATAATGTCATGTAGCTACACTAGTGATAGGTGATTTTGCCCAGACAATTTTTCCTTTTTGATTAGTAAGATTCCAAGTCACATATGTCCCTGATTTAAAATGCCTCTCAACTGTGTTTGTTTTTTGAAGAGGAGGACCAGTTGGTTCACCAAGAGGTTTACTAAACTGTTCATCCCACCCATTACGATCAAGAATAGCTCCCTTCTCCACTCCGAGTAGAAACATCGCAATTTCATTGTTTGAACAGTACGACTCAGTGCTTGTACAGTTTCCATGTATGAGATCTCTAGTCATGACATACATGTATCTATAGGTCTTGAGAGTAGTTTGAATATCACGAGCAAAATCTAGTGGCGACTTAATGTTGCTTAGTTTCATTACCATCCATTGTGTCGTATTAAAGAAAACAACATTATTTGGTTCAAACATTAATTTTGATGAAGTGTCTCTAAAACTTTTGATTTGCCAGTATTGTACTGTTCTGCTGTATTGTTTGATATTATTCTACAAGAGATATTCCAACTGTTTTTGACTGTACCTAATTCACAAATTTGCCCAAATGATATTTGACTTGTCATCAAATATTCCATCCAGAGTCTACAAGATCTGAGGCTAAGTCAATTCACAAATCTCGGCCAATTGGTTGACCAAAATCAAAAACATTGATGTTTGGCATACCATTGTCATTTTTGAAAGCAACTAGTTCACCATTGACATCCACCACATCAGCATTAGCCTTCATGAACTTCCCACGTAACTCAAGAAAAGGACAGTCATGTCATATGTAAATTCCTGTGTCTACAATGTAAGGAAAGTCATGTCATTGTAGATTCCTGTGTCTACAATGTCATTGAGCTCAGTAGGGATATGAACATAAGGTGACACAGTGAAATGAACTCGCTCCATTTGACAACCATTCCTATCTTGTTTGCTCACTTTTTTTACGATTTGGCCATTCCTATGTTTGCATTACATTTCTAATGTTTTTTATACTTGTTACAAGTAATAATGTCATGGGTATGAAGGAACTGTATACAAGATAATGTCCTGAACTCCCTGAGCACACATACTTTAGTACTACGTGATAAATTATTGTTAGATCAATTGTGCAATGTTTCATTACATGGTGTGAATAGAAGCAGAAATGCAATGCATTCCTATAGACTGTAGCTGTAGACTTCCCTAGAGAAGTTTTTGCACACAATCTACATGCATAATTAAATTTTGTAATACTTGAGTGGAATATTGATTTGCAGTTCGGTTAATTGTGATGAACCAGTATATAGTCTATATTCAGTTTAAAAGCCACATGCAAGTCTATTACTTAGGCCATCCTGTGTAATGTTACATCTTAAAGTAATCTATTAGTAGTGATATGGCAGTTTTTGCCGAGTGCAGTAAGGCATCACTCCCGACCAGTAGCCATCTGCTTGACATATGCGATCAACATTGCCCCCAGAAAGTGCATATCCACCATAACAAGAGTAGTATGCTCTTGAACCAAAGGTTGTTTGTCCGTAGTTTACATATCCATGGTTGGGATGTTGTAGGTGCCCACAGTTCACTTCTATAGTTAAAGTATGCTAGGAATTAAAAATGCTCTCAGAATTAATTTTAAAATATTAAAACTCACTTTTACAAGTGGGTTCATGCCCTTTCCATTGCCCATTATTCTGACATTTCCTCCAAGCCTCACCGACCAAGTTGTATCCATTGTTGCAGTAATAGTCTGCTGATGATCCCATTGTTAGACCATTTGTGACAACTCGTCCATTGGTAGGATCTTTTGGTCTTGGACATTTGACAACTGTTGCATTGATAAGTACATGTGCATTGAAAGCTAACTTTGTACAAGGGAAAATAGTCATAGAAAGTTAAATGTACTTTGACAAACTGGTGCACTTCCACTCCATTGTCCACTTGTCTGGCATTGTATTGTCTTGGTGCCAATCAAGTTGTACCCATCATTGCACCTATACTCTGCTAACGATCCAGGATTGTTGCCCTGTACGTAAACACTGCCTGAGCTTGGGTGAGCCAGGTTAGGACATCTGATGGCTATAAGTAAGAACATTTCATCATTTCATGCAAACAGCTATAGTGTATAATTATGTAGCTTAGTATGAATGAGAGGATACTCAATACTCTACTTGTTGTGTGTGTGTGTGTGATTATACCTTGGCATATTGGAGGTGCTTCACTCCATTTTCCATCACTCTGACATTTCCTCCATGCAGCTCCTATTAGCTTAAAGCCTGTGTTGCATGAATAGTTGGCAGTTGATCCCATGCCTGTACCACCGACACGAACAATTCCATTTTGTGGATTTTTAAGATTGGCACACTGTAAAACTGTGTGAGGATTAGGCAGTTTTAATCTTGTTGTTAGTGTTAATATTATACTAAGAGAGCGTTCATACATGCATGTGCATGTAGGAGGGTTGTCATTCCAGTTTCCATCTTGTTGGCATGTCCTTTGTGCTGGCCCTGTCAACTTGTATCCCTCATTACAATGGTATTGAGCAATTGCTCCAGGAATATTGCTATTTGTATTCACAACTCCATTCTGTGGACTCTTCAGAATTGGGCATGTGATACCTGTATTGAGTTGGTATGATAATGAAATTCTACCATAAAGTTCCAATTCGTATACTCCATGTCTTACGAGTGCAAGTTGGCTTTTTTCCAGACCACACCTCATTTTCCTGACAAGTTCTTTGTTTGTTTCCAACTAGCTTGAACCCACTATCACATCCGTAGTTAGCTGTTGATGAAAAAGTGAAGCCACTCACTTGCACACTGCCATAAGTAGGAGGCTCCAATATTGGACATGTGATTGCTATTATTGTAATGATGATAACAAGTGGTAAGTAAAGTGTATAATATTATGGGTGCATGTGAGTAGTATTTTTCTTACGGATACAAATTGTTTCATCTCCATTCCACTGTCCATTTGATTGACACATTCTCCACTGTGGTCCATATATTTTGTATCCCTTGTTGCAATAGTAGTATGCTTTTGAACCTGGTAGTGTTCCAGTTATGATAGCATTCCCGTATGCTGGATCTTGTACCTCTGGGCATGGTTGAGCTAATTATATGAGAAGTCAATGATTGGTGATGTTTGTTAATGACATTGTGTAGATCGGGATATATAATCCAATATTGAAAATTGTGTGAGCTATCATCATTAACTCACGTTTACAAACAGGTGCTTTGTGTGACCACTGACAGTTTTGTTGGCATATCCTGTATGTTACTCCTTCCAGTTTGTAGCCCTCTCTACAGGTGTAGTGTGCTGTTGATCCTGAGCTTAAGCCATTAACGTATACACTACCATAGCTTGGAGAGTTAAGATCAGGGCAGTTACATGCTGTATGTGCATGGGGAAAATATTGTGACTATGTACTTTGTCTTGCGGCATAACTACAATTTGTTGTTGTTGTACTGCCTTACGGAGACACTGCGGTGCTTTTCCACTCCACTGTCCATTGGTTAGACACTGTCTTTGTGTTCCTCCGATGATCGTGTAGCCAATATTGCACGAATACGTAGCCACTGATCCAAAAATTGTACCATTCTCATGAACACTTCCATACGGTAAATTGCCAAGAGTTGGGCAATGTATTGCTATGATATTTGAAAAGAAAATTTTTATTATATTAAAGTTATCTGGATCAGCTTCTTACGTATGCATATAGGTGGACTGTCAGTCCACTGACATCCATCAGAACAAATTCTCCAAGATACTCCTAGTATTTTGAAACCATTGCTACATCTGTAATGTACAGTTGAGCCAAGTATGTTGCTGTTGCTTATCACTGTGCCATGTTCTGGATCTTGAACTGTGGGACATTTGCAGGCTAGAGAGTGCACAAATATTGTATCAGTTTGTTGACTTCAAGAAATTGATTGTACATGTATCTAGTTCACTTACGTCTACACTCGGGCTCTGTCAGAGTCCACTGTCCACTTGTTTGACATTGTCTTGATTGTGCTCCTTCCAGGATGAAGTTGTTGTTGCACTGATACTCAGCCATTGATCCCGGAGTAATACCAGTTGTATAAAGGGATCCATTGTTGGGGGCATTAAGTTGTGGACATGTGATTGCTATGCAATAAAGTTGTGAAATATATGTTATGAAGACCGTTTATTGCTATCAGGAAAGGTTTTAGTATACATGTATGTACATACGAGTACAAATAGGTGGATTTCCACTCCATTGGCAGTTAGTTTGGCAGTTTCTCTTTGTGATACCCACCAGCTTGAATCCATAACTGCAAGTATAAGTAACAACTGACCCAGGAGTGTAGCCATCTGGATCTATACCACCATTTGCTGGAGAAGCCAATTGTGGACAGCTACATGCTGAATAAAATGGAGTGTATGCCATTTATCATCCCAAATGCAGCAAATGAAGATGGTATAGTTATGAGTTTACATGTGCACTTTGTGTCTACTCCACTCCATTTTCCATTTTCCAGACATGTTCTTCTTATAACCCCTACCAGTTCAAAACCCTTGTTGCATATGTAGAAGGCAGTTGAGCCTGTTTTAATTCCTGTTTTTAGCACTCTTCCGTTTTGAGGTGATTCAAGGTCAGGACACGAAGGAGCTGGAAATAGCATTAAAATAATATTGTCAACAATACTATTATCTGATTGCATGCCTACATTATTCTTACAGAGGCATGTTGGTGCTCTTCCTGTCCATTGACAGTTTGCTTGACAAAGTCGGTATACATTACCATCTAGTTTGTATCCACTATTACAGGAGTACTTGACTAGTGATCTGGGAGCATATCCATACACGTGTACACTGCCTGACTTGGGAACCATTGGATGAGGACACTGGCATGTTGTTGCTGCATGAATGATTTAAATTGCATAGCATGCTGCTTGTCAATCATTCTGGGTTATGAAATGATATTGTACCCCTTACGTGAGCATGTCGGTGCCTGCTCTGTCCAATGTCCATCTTCCTGACACACTCTTGTTGCTGTTCCAACTAATTTATACCCATTGTTACAAGAATAGTTGGCTTTTGAGTGGAGAACATAGCCGTTTGAAGTGACTCTACCATTTTTAGGGCTCTCAAGTTGTGGACAAACAATAGCTGGAAATGGATAATAATGGCAAAGATGGAAAAGTGATTTGAAAAAATACTCGCATTCTAACAAACACAAAGTATGGTAGTGCACTTACGTATGCAGATGGGTGTGCTGTCTGTCCAAACACATTCACGGGAGCAAGTTCTCATTGCATTTCCATAAAGTTTGAACCCAACATTACAGCCATAATAAGCTATAGATCCAACTGTGTACCCGTTTGTACTTGCCGTACCATAGTCAGGCCCAGAGAGATGTGGACACACACATGCTATGGAAAGCAGCATATCATACAGTGAAGAAGAAGAAGAAGAGTACATCATAATATTCTCAACTGCATGTAGTACTATCAAGCCCCTAGCTTACGTGTACAGATCGGTGCTTCATCAGTCCAAGTACCATCTGATAGGCAGTGTCTTAAGTTTGTTCCAGAAAGTAAAAATCCACTGTTGCACAGATATTCTGCTCTAGAACCAGGTGTATCACCAGTCGCGTTCACACTACCATTGCCAGGATTCTCAAGAATTGGACACTTTATTGCTGTATCAGAAGTGCATGGAGCTATGTAACATTAGAATACAAAATTTAATGTATTTCTAGCTATACCTATGCATTGTGGAGCATATCCAGTCCACTGACATGTGTTGGAGCAATCTCTCCAAGCTAAACCGACCAGTCTGTAACCATCGTTACAAACATAGTGTGCTCTAGATCCCAGAATAGCACCAGTTTTATAAACCACACCATGTGTTGGATTTTCAAGATTGGAGCATCTACATGCTGAGGAAGTAATCTTGCATACCAAGTTACATCTTCATTGTTCATGCTTATGTTACATGTCAGTGTTGTAAGTCTTACGTGAGCATATTGGTGCACTTTCACTCCATGATCCATTTACTTGACATTTTCTCACTGTTACACCAACCAGTACAAATCCAATGGAACACTTGTACTCAGCTTTTGAGCCGTACGTGTTGCCAAAATGATTAACAATACCATTCTCTGGATTCTCAAGATTAGGGCACTTGAATGCTGTTGTTACAGTATTGTAGTAAAATGCTTCAAGTATATATCTATGCATATAATACCATTTGCCTTACGCATGCAAGTAGGTGCCTCTGCTGACCATGAGCAGTTTTCCTTACAGACTCTACTGGTCACACCAACTACAAAGAATCCTGCATCACATTGATAGTCACCTCTGGAGCCTGGGGTGTCACCACTTTGTATGACTGTACCATAGACTGGATGTTCAAGGGCAGGACACCTGCAAGCTGTTTTAGTATGCATTTTAGAGTAAATTAAATAGGACCTGATATCATTTCTACAAACCTATATTATGTTAACTATCTGTCTATTCTCTTACGGGTGCATTCAGGCTGGTTTCCACTCCATTGGCCATTGTATTCACACACTCTGGAGTTTGCTCCAACTAGCACAAAATATTCATTACAGGTATAGATTGCCGTTGATCCCGGAGTGCTGCCCGTGATGTGAACGCTACCATTAGGTGGATTTTCCAGGTAGGGACACTGTATCACTAGACACATAAAGTACAAAAAATTAATTGGTGGTTACTTGATGAAAGTAGTGGTCATGATTATTGAGTCTCACCATTTCTTATGCAAGATGGTACACTTCCGGACCACTTACACTCTTCTGTACATGTCCTGACTTCATTTCCGCTCAGTGTGAATCCAGCATCACATGAATAGTTTGCCGTCGCTCCAGGATTGCTCCCACTTTGATAAACGGCCCCATTCTTTGGTGGAGTAAGGTGTGGACATGTAACCGCTAGTGTTATAGAAACAACAATAGACTCAACTTGATGTAAATGGTGCGATAATACATACCTACCATTGCATGCTGGCTCACTGTCTGACCATTCACCATTGGATAGGCATACTCTAGTGTTTACTCCAACTAATTTGTAGCCCTCAACACAGCTGTAGTTGGCCAGTGACCCAGTTGTGTATCCCACCACGTGTACCATGCCATTTCTTGGTGCATAAAGGTGTGTACAATTCAAACCTCTACCTGTTATGAGGTAATTGCAAAAGTTGTTTGTATGCACAATTGACCATCATTCAATTGACATGTGACTGTGTTCTGTGTGTGACATGGTCACCAGCTATGTGACTGGTTTTATATAGCTGGATAGCCTTGTTCCCAGGCTTTCCCTGACAGAGTACTCTACTTGGAATTTTTAGTAGCTGGTCTGATTGATGGATTATATAAATTATGCTATAGGAATTTATGCATTCAGAAGAATTCAATCCCATATTCTCCATAATCCTTCGAGGTGGTAGTTTTGTTGCTGAAACATTCAGTATTTTGTTGTTTATTGTTTAACTTACGGTTGCAATGGGGTATCTCGAAATGCCAGTGAGCTGTTGCTGTTGTAGTGTTGTACACACAGACGGTCCACGTCTCTCCTTCCAAGTCAAATCCATCCTCACATTCAAAATCAATAGCATGGCCAATGTGATAGTAATCTCTCAGTGGAAGGACTACTCCATTAGTGAAGTTTTCTGGTGGATAGCAAAGACTCGAAGGGTCTACTGTATCTGGGACAGCATGATACTGTGTTATCACACTTCCTACGATCAAGCAAACTGTTAAGAAAATTTTCAACTTGATCATTTTCAGCCTATCATGATCCTGCTGGTGTTCCACTCCAACAATCTTCACGAAAAACTGAATAACTATGATTGTGTTTGTGTGCTCTGTCAGGGTCTTGGTTCCATCGTAAAAGGTGTGGCTAGTGTAACTGTTAGCAGCTGTTGTTTGGTTTTGAATAGTATTAAAAGACATGACTTTTGTGAATAAGAATGCAATGAGCCATATTAGTCATCTAATTTACATAGCCTAAAAGTTTAATAATTGAGTTTGAAGTTACCATGGCATTGTTATCAATATAGTCTCCATGCATTTGTACTGTTCTCTGGATTGCAATCTTCAGTTGAATGTTTATTTATGTTAACTTTATAATTCTACAAGTAGTAAAAATTTCAAAAAAATAAGGACTGTAGGAATGGGCAGTGGTGTAAAAAGTATTGAAACAAGGTATGTCTCAATTTCGGGCACATGACTACTTCATTTTCATTTTTGATCCCTCAATTTTTTGTCGTGGAATGTTGTGAATCACTTGTAGATGATATTATCACCAACAATATCACAATACTAATGCATGGTTCAAAATCTTGCCAATCTTATCACTTGGCTAAATAGTGGAATAAGCAGGAAGGATTAGATTATACTGGCCATGACTTGAACACAAAAAAATGAAGTAGTCATGTGCCCGAAATTGAGACATACCTTGTTTCAATACTTTTTACACCACTGCCCATTCCTACAGTCCTTATTTTTTTGAAATTTTTACTACTTGTTCATTCACTTTTTTTGAACACACTACAGTGTGAAGACTGTTAGAGACTGGTTAGTCCCTACAAAAAGCTTGAGTAGCAGCCATAATGCTTGAGTAATTAATGCGCATGCGCATTAAATGCCACGTGCACTGGATGGATGATGACCTTTGAACTCTACTGACAAGAAGATTGCTACCGTTGAAGTACATGAATTTATACGCTAAGTTTCAAAGCTTTCTAGTTTTTGTTCAGGCATATTTGTGATGAAAACGAGTATCAAGGAACGTAGTTCCCTTGAAAAGGACTTTCTTTCTGCTGTCAAAGTTCGCTCAGCACCTTCTGGTTCTCTGGAAACCGTGTTCAAGTAAGTCAGTTAGTACGTAAGTACGTAAGTACGTTAGAAGAACAAAAATGGCAGTATTGTGGCTTCCCACTAGCGCTCTCTACGAGTGTCCAGTGAAGTTTCTGTGAGTTTCAAGCCTTGCAAGCAGTTGGTAATCTGTTGGGAAGAGCCTTTGAGCAATTTTGAGGGCTTAACTTTGTTTTGCTAGATTTTTATGGGGATACATATTTTGTATTGGGTCTATGAGACATGTGGCCCATTCCTACTATACGTACTACCGTACGTATGATATTATTCCAAGTATTATTACATATTAATTTATATTTATGGCTTAGAGTAAGTTATATATATAATTATTATAGTCCTATTATTCCATGCAGTTACTTCTGCCATTAAAACGCCAAGTCAGTAGTGTATAGTAGTAGTAGTAAGAAGTAGTCGAGAAACGGCATCACTTTGATTTGTCAGTATATGTAATGTTGGACTCTGTATAAAAGAACTGGCCAAGACCAAGAGCCACTGAGCCTTGTAAATTTAATTGTGTTAAAATGTTGTTCACATTGGATATAGATCAATGATTGATTAATACTTAATTATGTTGTGGTGACTTTTACATAGACAAAATTCACTGCCAGACTGTGCTGTAAGTCTGTACCTTGTGTGTTTATACATACCTAGCATTCCTTGACCAGACTCTCTTGATTTCATGACTACAATGTATAACACTTGCATACATATAATATTACAAGTAGTAAAAATTTTAAAAAAATAAATAGTGTAGGAATGGGCAGTGCGGTAAAAAGTATTGGAACAAGGCATGGTCTCAATTTCGACACATGACTACTTCATTTTTATTCTTGATCCTTTATATAGATTTTCTGAATCAGTGTTGTGTTGCGATGATCTGTACAATAATACCGTACATGTATAGCTTATCATTCTTTGCATTGGTTCAAATTTCTCAGTACTGTAGCTAATCACTTGGCTACTAAAGAAGTGGAGTAAACTATAACAGACAGGTATCTAACTTAAACTAGACTGCCAGCCAAGAGTTGGGCATAAAAATGAAGTAGTCATGTGTCGAAATTGAGACCATGCCTTGTTCCAATACTTTTTACCGCACTGCCCATTCCTAAAAGCTTGAGTAGCAGCACTGCATTATGCTAGAGGAGGCTAATGCGCATGCGCATAATAATGCCACGTGGGTTAATGACCTTTGAACTTTACCCACAAAGATGGCTGAATTGTAGTACATGAATTTATACACTAAGTTTCAAAGCTTTCTAGTTTTTGTTTAGGCCTATTTATGATGAAAACGAGTATCAAGGAATGTAGTACCTATGAAAAGAACTTACTTTGTGCTGTCAAAGTTGGCTCAACACATTCTGGTTCTCTGGAAATGCTTTTCAAGTAAGTCAGTTAGGAAGTACGTACGTAAGTAAGTTAGAAGAACAAAAATGGCACTATGGTGGCTTCCCACTAGCGCTCTCTACGAGTGCTGCAGAAAGTTTTTGTGAGTTTTAGGCCTTGCATGCAGTTGGTAATCTGTCGGTGAGAGCCTCTGAACAACTTTGAAGGTTTAATTTTGTTTGACTAGATTTTTATGGTGACCAACATTTTGTATTGTGTCTATGGGACATTCGACCCATTCCTACTATACGTACTACCGTACGTATGATAAAGAATAAACATTGTGTACAACTTTAAAGTTTCATACCACACAAGTTTCTATCTACTTAAAAGTACTGTTACAGTGTTGACAGTGCTACAGAGTTTAAGGCTACTCTTTCATTAAAAATCAGCTATAGGGTATTATAATGTTCAATTCAGTTCAGTTGAACTAAACAGTTGTTAGTAGTTGTTTTGTATCATCTCCATTAATATCGTAAGGAAATTCTTTGTGTACTGGTGCTGTTGAGGCATCTTCACCATCAAAGTCTAGTGTGTCTAACTTTGAGAGATGGTTTGGGTCTGCATCCACTTCTGTGACAGTAGGCTCCATTTCTAAAGGCTCTGGAACTATGTCAGGTAGTTCTGTCGTACTATTGTGTGCCTCTCGACTAAAGAGGTGTCTTACAATTGTGTTGATCTTCTCCCTTCCATCCTTTGAAATAAATTTATACGCGTGATAAATGACTATAGTGCTGAACATTAACAATGCTATAGTAGTTGAGAGGTATGCCCACACAACTTGATTTCCATGGGAGTCCTTAAAGTAAAACGTTAATGCCGTGAAAATGGTCAGATTGAAGTAATTGGCAAGTTCTAACAAGTTTAGTACATGGGATTTTAGTGGTTTTTGTTGAATTGCTGCATAGAAGGCGAAAAGGAACACCATTGCACAAATGATGGAGACAAGATTGACTCGTGGATCTCCTAGAATGTTCACAGCATACACAAGATAAAGTAATGACCGTATTAGAAATAACATTCCATTCCAATAGCGATGGTGACTGTTGTACGGAGCATGATAAGCATCCATAAAGGCAAGAAGCTTTGTGTTGGTTGTCCACGTCAAGAGAAATGTCTTTTTTGAATACTTTATGAGCCATTGCCAAATGAAGAGAACAAGAGTGTATGCTGTACCAACCAAAGCTGTAACAGCTGCAAAAACAAACAATGGAATGTGCTTCCCTTTTAGATAACCTACATTAGCATCGGTTAACCAGACAAGCTCTTTTGAGCCATCAGGATAAGTGAGTTGAGCAAATGACAGTGCAGCAATGATGGCACGTAGAAGTTTTGTATAGGAGAGCAAAATGAGGGTGGCCAGTGTTGCTACAGGGTTCCTACCAACAAACAGTCTAGCAAATCTGTTTGACTGGTCGCTTATGATGATTATTGCGGCTACAAGAAATATGATATAGAGTGGAAAGGCAAATTGGAGCCATGTTTTGACATAAGCATCCATTCCATCATAAAGACAAGTTTCAAATCCAAAGTCAAGATTCAGCCATGATACAAACACAGAAAGTATGTTTGTTTTGTTGAACGGTAGAAAGACCTCACGGTTTACGACAATTATATTGGCATAGAGCACCAGTCCACTGGTTGTTCCTATTGCTACAGTCAAATTCAGCATCAAGAGAAATGCTACCAATACTATGCCAGCTATCGCAAAAACAACAAGCATCAGTAGCCAATAGTTGGAACATATTCTACAGTGTGTGCTTCCTAGTGAGAGACTGAAACCTGGTTTGCATTTTCCACAAAGCTTTCCAGAGTGATCGTAAGCACACTGGGTATCTGAGCCCGCAGAAATGTTTAGATTGATCAAGACTTCTTCTGTTGGTGGATAGCAGTAATCAAATGGACAGTGAGAATATGTGAGATAGCCTGAAGCATTGGTAGTGTTGACCGAATCGATCCAAAACTCACCAGTTCTCAAGAGAGTTGTGTTCTCTATGAAACATGTAGTTATAAAAGGTCTGAGACTTGGATCACAATCACAACTACTCTCTGACTCTGTCAGCCTAAAGCCAATTGGACATGGCAGAAAATATGCTCTAAATGATCGCTTTGATATCCCAGTATCTTTGCATGGACCTTCTGCATATATGAATAACTCCTCTGAATCATATGGTGAAAATACTGTGTAA
Organism: Tethya wilhelma; assembly: GCA_964030475.1. Classification (NCBI taxonomy): domain Eukaryota; kingdom Metazoa; phylum Porifera; class Demospongiae; order Tethyida; family Tethyidae; genus Tethya; species Tethya wilhelma. The sequence continues at coordinate 16,465,007 of CAXIPT010000002.1, read as the reverse complement.
CTTAACTCGCTACAGTTGTCGGTTGTGGTCTGTATTAGTTGACCCTCACCTAACCCCCCACTTTGTGAGGAAAGTAGAGTGTGTATTGTTGCAGCAACTGTGTTATTCACTTGATCCACAGCAACTATTGACACAGTAAAAGTCTGTCCTTTGATGACTCTAATCATTGGTGGTTCATAGGTACAATTATGTCTGGTTTCATGACAGAAACATACACGAACTGGATCTGAAGATATTTTCAATTTGATATCTTCTTGTTTTAAGTTTGTTATGTTACTAATGTAGGAAACACCATCAATAGAGGTTGGTGAGAGATGCTCATTTTTGTTGAAAATTTCGGCAAATTCACTTACCTTGCATCGATCTAGCAAACTTCCAAATATTGCATGTCCTGCAATGGAGGCAAAATTGTTGACAAAGTAAACATTTTCCAAATTCAGAGCATCATTCTGTACAGAGTGTAGAGCTAAAGACTGTAAGAAACATTCGCTGTTTACTGAATAATCTCTGAATGGTGTAGCAGTGCAGGTGCCAGAAGTGTCTTCATCAGAAATGTATATAGCTCCTCCAAAGAAGGCTGAATTATCGATAAATTCCAGTCGAAACCATCTATCTCTCTCTGTGTTTGGGCATATGTTGTTTGTATGATTTAAAACACTGTACCACGAGCACTCCTGATCAGGTTTAACAATGTAGAGCTTGGAGTTCAACTCTAGGTATATTCCACCTCCCCTTTTGGCAAAGTTCTCCCTAAATTGAACTATGACTTCGTATGGACCAATATAATCGTTGTAAAAGTTTATTTTTCCACCAACAGCGTGTATGGCACCTCCTGTATCATCTGCTATATTTCCTATTAGGTACAAACTTCCAGCTGAGTTTATTTCACTCTGATAGGTGAAGATGCCTCCACCTGACAAAGCTGAATTGTTAGAAATAATGACAAGTGAGTCATCATAGATATTAATCTTGCTCTCGATTGCTAAAATAGCTCCTCCAGATCCATTTTCAGCTCTGTTGAAGGAAAACGTTGAACTACTTTGTTGAAAGTTTAACACACTCTGAAAACAGGTCACTGCCCCTCCTTGTTGAATGGATGGAAAGTTGGTACTGTATGAGTTGTTCATCATTACAATGTGGCCTTGAAAAAACAATGCATTGTCGAATGCAAACAGTGAGCCCAAATTGTAGCTAATTGTTACATTTCCACGAAGATAAAGTGGATTGTTTAGTACGTAGATCACTCCTTTGTTGCCTATGTTGTTATGTATGTCTAAAAAATCTTGAGAAACAATTGTACCCAATTCAGCCTGTATTGCTCCTCCTCTGGGAGCCTCATTGAAGGCAAATGTAGTATTCAGTAGCACAGTATCAGTCCTTATCATGGCTATTGCACCACCTTCACGACTGGCTACATTGCCAAAGAATCTAGTGCTATTTATAGTGACATTAGCATCTTCAGAGTCTAGGGCACCTCTGTTTCCAGCTGTGTTGTTGAGAAACACACAGTTTACAAATGTTACAGCGCAGTCATTATCTTCGCAACCAATTCCAACAGCACCACCACTACCAATGGCTGTATTGTTCATAAAATTGCTGTCTTCAATTCGAACATTACTCACCTCAGTTCCCAATGCACCGCTATCGTGAGCAAAGTTGTCAAGAAAGTCGCACTTTTCTATCACAGCACCACGGAATATTTTGTTGATATTACTTAGGGATATTGCTCCAGAATCATTTGCCCTGTTGCTTAGAAATATGCTTTCCTGTATTATAATCCAGCTGTACTCGATGCTTATTGCTCCTCCTCCTCTGTCAGCTTTATTTCCACTGAAGATAGTACCTCTCAAGATTAGGAAGCGGGTGTCAGTGCCTGCTATCGCACCACCATGAGAAGCAGCACTGTTGTTGTAAAATTCAGAATTTATGAGTGTCACGTTGCCATCTTCACTGTATATGGCACCGCCATACCAGAATGACACGGAGTTACTCTGAAATGCACTGGAATGTACTGTGACATCAGTCTCAGATGCAAACAATGCCCCACCGTGTTGTTCAGCTGTGTTGTTGATAAAAATGCTGTTGTCGGTTATTGTGATGTTGCTGTTGCTAAATAGCGCTATAGAACCACCTTTTGATCTGCTTAAAATATCCTGTCTAGAGTTCATGTGTGCCTTGTTGTGCAAGAAAGTGCTGTTCACTACTGAAATATTACTTCCAACAACGAATATTGAGCCTCCATTCTCTGCTATGTTCTCTACAAAGCGACATGTTATGATGTTAATGTCACTAACATCAATAGCTATTGCTCCTCCACCTCTCGCATAGCCTTCCGAGGGTTGAACTATTGTTCTACCTACACAGGAAGAAAAATTGCTCCTTTCAATGTGACCAGTAGTAATTTGTCCCAAATAAAAGCCAGTTTCATCAAGCCGGTTGCCAATAACAGAGCAATTCGCTAGTGTGAATCGATCGATGTGAGTGATACTGTTGTAAACACACCCTACTATTTCTATACCGGCGATATAGACTTCAGCAATGTTTGATAATCTAATACCAGATGACGATAGGCATGTGATTCTTGCTGCAGGATAGTAGCTGGCATTGACTAGAATGGCAAGGTACTCCATATTCTCGAATGCCATGTCAGTGTCAGTGGTGTACTCTCCAGGTTGTAGAATGAGTGTGGTATCAGGGTCATCATTGACTTGACGGCCAGGAGCAGTGTCCAATAATGTCATTGATGTATCTGTGTTCAGACTTGGAACACGAGTATTCAATCCAGCTTTTGTGTTTTCATACTTGCCTATTATACTTGATGTTGGTGATAGATAGTATTCTTTTGGTGATATATCACAAATAAGTGTTAGTACAAGTAGTAATCCAAACTTCCCCATCATCTTTTGGCAAAGAGTCTCAACTTCTGTTTGTTATTACACTGTGCATGAAGATAGGGAGTGTACACATGTATAAGGTGTTTGTCCATATCCCATTATTCCTAAAAAGCAACAGATTGCTAAAAGGCTAATTGCTTATGCATAAATTGCAAGTCCACTAAGATGAATAAGGTTATGTGGGTTTCCTGATTAAAGTCTAACACATTCCATCACGGGTCACTACACCCAAGAAGGTACCACCCCGTAGCCTGCTTTGGGTGACTCAGCATGCCCAAGCATACTTATTGAAATTATTTCTACTACATGCATATACTATGATATCAAAAATTATACATGTGCCTAAAGTAACAACAATGTCATACAAATTGAATACAACAATTTGACTGATATACACTCATACAAACTAGCATACAGAATTAGACATAAGACAGCATGCAATCCTTCTTTACTATGTCTGATACAATAAATTGGCCTACTTCAAAATTGTACACTGTCTATTTGTCAGAGATATCAGTAAATATTAAAAAAGCCAATTATTTCTAATACAAGTTCCTTGGTGGCTCTCATACCATGCAGCTAGGGCACAACACAGGAACATCTGTGCTATATATCAATCAATTATGTGATGTGTAAACAGGACCTTATGTATAACTATACACTGGCTATTTCATGTATCACTGTATTACTATAATAATAATATTATTGTGGTGGTGAGATCAATATCACAGGACTATTGATGTAGCACTGAATTACTAATAATTTATTAATGATGTTTATAACAAATTTTAATATGCACCCAAATGTTTTGATATTCGAACTTCACTCTTACCTTGCTATTAATCCTTTCAGAGAATCTGTAGACCAGTAATTATTGTCTTGTAGTTCAAATGTAGAAGAACCCTAGCCTCACCTATTTATAGTCAAATAGCCACACCTATTTATTGTAAACTAGCCACACCCCTTTGTGCACAGTTGAATAAGTTTAAGAAATTGTGTAATTTTGTAAAGCACATAAGGTTATACGTACAAGTTGCTTGACCGTTCTGTTCATTAGTAATACATACAACAGTTCTGCATCACTGCATGATAAAGATTCTACACTAGTTGATTCTTCTGTCAGAGTTCTTGATTTGTCACAATCTGATCCAGTGTGCTGGCCATTGGCTCATTTCCATTGGCTCATCTCCATAATATACCTCTCAGTGAATTTCTTCCCCCCTCCCCCCCACCCCCCTCATTGTACTTTATGCATTACTCATTATTTAACTGTCACAGCTAGTGACTGTTCTTTCTGTCTAATCCTGAAAGACAAATAGTCATGCATATTTGGGGATATTCGAAAGAAGAGGATGTGACTTATGTCCTACTCTGGGTTGCATGAAGGCTCTAACACACATGAGAACTGAGCTTTACTCTCAGAGCACGTGAGCAACTTCATGCAAGTAAGGCTGGTGTTGAAACTATGGCTGCTATGTGAGTGTAACTAACTTCCTCGTAGTGTAGCCAGACAATGGCAGCTGCAGCAGTCTTCTATGAACAAGACCACTGACTAAATTGTGTATGTGAATACATGGCTTCTGAAGCAATTAAGTTGATTACCCAAATAACAACATCAACTGATCTCTGTCATGTACATCCACTGAGGATCGAAAAGCATCCACATTCAATGTTACTACTGCTCCCTAGCCTCGTTCCCAGGCTCCTCCCTCGCATATAAAATATACGCAAGGGAGGAGCCTGTGAACGAGGCTAACTGCTCCCCTCACAACACTTGCATTTCACTAGTATGTATGATTACCCTGTGGTTTCTGTAACTGCTGCTGGTATTTCTGCATGCTTACTACAGTAGCTTTCCATGTGCATGAAGTACCTATACTATGACTATCAGAGATATATGTATAGGCTGATAATTATAATACTAATTATTTTTACAAGAGCCAGCTTAGAAAATGCAAAAAGACTTTGCTGCAAAAGTCATTGCAGCTATAGTTTTATGTGGCCTGTTTTATGGGACAAGGTGTGTCAATACAAGTCAAGAAAATCATCATCTGCCAAGTGGGTGTCCTCCTTGGACTACTGAGGCTGGCAATAACACATGTCAGTGTGATGAGTATGACCTCCATGGATTAGCGAATTGCTACCACTGTGACAATAGAATGATCGTGAGTTTACCATTTTGCTACTGTATGGCCTACAATGAAGAATATAACACAACAGTAGTGGGTTATTGCGATATTCGGTGCTTTATTCCAAAGGTAAACCCATCTCGTTTTAAGTTTGGGCCAAGATTAGAATACAAAGTTCTTAACTGGACAAGCAATACTACTGAGTTGAATCTGTACTTATGTAGTGATCTTGAGATGAACCGTGAAGGCCAATTGTGTGGTCATTGCATTGAAAACCACGCTCCTCCAGTGTATTCATATCGTGTAACTTGCATGCCCTGCTCGAAAAATGTACTACACAGTGTGCTTAAGTACTTAGCAGTTGCATATTTGTCCACTACCATTTTTTTCTTTTTGGCAATACTGTTCAGATTTAACGCTACTTCAGGTTTAGCAAATGCATTTGTTTTCACTAGTCAGATGTTCTCACCTGGATTTATTCGAATGATTGTTGTGGGTCAAAATCACAGGAGACTCAAATTTAATGTTGTAATTATGGTAGTGACCAGTTTCTATGGCATTTGGAACCTGGATTTCTTTCGTGCTGTGTACACTCCGTTTTGCATCCACCCCAGCATGACCACCCTTGAGACATTAGCTCTGGAATACGGCATTGCTATTTATCCATTACTGTTAATCCTACTCACATATATTTTAGTCAGGCTTCATGATCGCTACAGCATTGTTGTACGACTGTGCAAACCATTTTATTACTGCTTCATGAAAATAAGAAACAACTGGGACATCAAGAATTCGCTGATTGAAACATTTGCTACCTTTCTTCTACTCTCTTACGTCAAGATTTTAAACACTTCATTTGCTTTGTTGAGACAAGTCACTGTAGTAAACACCAAAGGTGATACTCTTTCAAAGTGGTATCTACAGTATGATGCTACTATCGAATACTTAGGAAGGCATCATACTCCCTATGCAGCACTAGCAATCACAATGACTCTGGTTTTCAACCTTTTTCCACTACTTCTTTTAAGTTTATACCCTTGCAAATGCTTTCAGAAGTTTCTCTCTGTTTGCAAACTTCAGAATAGGACTCTACGTACGTTTATGAATACGTTTCAACTTCTGTTTAAAACTCATCCACAAGATTACAGATTCTTTGCTGCAGTTTATCTCTTGCTAAGAATTGTTCTTCAATATTTTGTACTAATATTCGGAGGAGGAATAGGCCTGCCACTAGCAGCATTGATCACACTGTTATTTGCCATTTTCATCTCTATAGTCAGACCTTACAAAGTGGTGTGGTATAGCTACCTTGATGCTTTGCTATTGGGATTGCTTGCCCTTGCCTTTATGCTAAAACCGTTAATAATGTACACTAAAGAATTTTTCTTCAACTCTGGACTTGTTATTGTTGTGTATCAAGTAGTTCTACCAATAGTGTTAGTGTTGCATCCACTCTACGGAGCAGGCCTGATATTACATGCCTTCATACCAAAAAGGATTCTTCACGCTATCCACACAAAATGTATCACGGTTTATCATCGTCTTAGAAACAATCATATTGATGAAAGCACTGCAGAATCATTGCCTGATCGACTGGTACATCCCAGTGACCCAGAGTATGCTCCCCTGTTAGATAATGTGGATCACATTCCATATGAAAACTGAGCCAAATTGGACTTAATAAAACAATTACTGGACCAAATTGGACTAAATAAAACACAACAAAAATCAGCATAGCATAGAATAATAACAGATATCCCATACTTGCACCATTCTATAGAGGGCTTAAATTATCTATGTATTTTTGTTACTTTTGAACTATAATATGGGTGGAATTTTAAGTTTATATAACATACCGTAGCACACTTCGTTATTAGGCGCACATTCGCTATTAGGCGCATACTGTCTTCTTACACTTACCTTTGATAACAGGCGCAAAGTTTATAAACTGGATGTTCACTAAGCCTGACAGTCATGAACAACGCTTTCTTTCACTACTTGGCCTTCCATTTCACTTAGAAAAGGCAGCTTCTCGCCGCTTTTAGAGCTCCAGCACCGCTAGCGCAATCGATTTCTGCTTGATGACGTCATTTATTTGAAGGCGTGGTCATACGTAGCCCTCGTTATTAGGCGCACCTCGTTATTTAGCGCATACTTTTTCACTAAAATCATCCCAATAAGCGCATACGCTTAATAACCCGACTCTACGGTAGTAAGATAGCTTATTAACACAGTACCTTATTCCATTTTGCAATAGCATACATCTATACTGGCAGGTTTTTCTGTTAACTTTATGCTACACATGTAGTGGTGACTGTGCACATACTTATACAGTATCATTTAAATGTATTGAATATGAAAGTTCTACGAGTGCAAAGATGTACAATTAAAGTATTTCAGTTATGGTGCAATCCAGTACAAGTGATATGGCTTTAAAGTTTAAATTGTGTAAATTTGTAGAACACAAATAAACTAGCTAGTTAAGATGACCATTTTGTGATGATTCTAATTCATTAGTATACATACAACAGTACCAGACTGTTGTAGTTGTGTAGACCAGATAATTATACATGTGTGATGCATTAATGTTTCAATTCATGTTGTACAGCAGACTATTAAATAGTTCATTCAGATCAGTATCCATCAATGAATGCTTTGGCAAATTGGAAGTGTTCCACTCCACTGTCCATTACCTTGGCATCTCCGTGGAGTCTCACCAACCAACTCATGACCATAGTCACATATGTAGTTGGCCTCTGCTCCTACATTTAGCACACTGGTATAGACTTTCCCATTATCNTGGTGGTTAATTATCAATTAACTTAACTAACACAAGCCACCAGGCCACCAGGGGTGGCCTGGTGGCTTGTTCACCATTGACTCTGACTCCCAACCCATGGGTAGGCGGTTCGAGTCCCTCCCATTGCCAGAAATACACGGACACGGAAAATAATTTCAAGTAATCTCTCCGTATACTACTTCCGCTCTTAAGTACTAGAGTGATAGGTGCTTACCTGGAATCAACCCTTTCCAAAATACTTTCTTGAAATGTATGGCCTGGTTTTACATCTAGACATAATAGTTACTTCTTGTAAAAAACTTTCAAGTCTAACCGTTACTCTCAGAATATTCCAGAAACAAAAGTTTGTTAACTATTACTCCACTCGACCTCTCTGTATTGTGCTAGTTAATTTTCATCCGGACCTCTTCCAAACATCCGGCCTGCGTTTACAGGCTAACCGTGAAAAAATTTTCAGATGTATGGCTTGCAATTGACCCACAGAGGGTTAAACTTCACAAAAATAGTCTTGAAGGTCACGCTTGCCCATCTCAGAATATTCCAGGCAAGTTTAAAGTACTATACTAAACTGCTATTATAAATTATGTCATCACACAACATTGCTGATTCAGCAGTTTTGCTAAGATTACAAATCGCTTAGAAATCTCCCTATTTAGCTTTCTGGCTCCAAGAAGAAGAGTTTTGTGCCCTTAGTAGTCACTTCTGGCTGTCCATTACAACAAATGCTCTATCTAGTGTGTAACATAGGATTTAATCAGATTCATGTTTTTGAGGTGAATAATTGTGTTCATTAATTATATGCAAATGAGATATGCATATTCAACAGAATTTTCAGCTTTAGAGAAAGTGAAGATTTACAGAAGCACAGTGTTCAAATCAAGAAGGCAACCAGTGGAATGAAGCTATAAATATATATTCTATCAGTCTTTAAGTTTAAACAGAACGAAATACGCTTAAATTTTATGATAATCACTACCATAGATACATTCTATAAAATGTCAGAGGGTAAACTTACGCAAAACAATTCAACCTTGGTATTATTAGAAAGCTTGAACATTGCTGATTTCAATTTTATCCGTACCTCTTAAATAGAACAACAAGGGGGAGTGGGGAAATGGGTTTTTCCCTAAATGCGTTCTGAGCATGCTCAAACTGATAGGCGCTTAAGTACTAGAGTAGTTCGTAGTAGGTGTAAATATTCATGAATGTCAGAGACTAAATCACGGACCTGGGCTCCAAGACTTGGCCTACAGCTTCCAAAAAGGTTGGAGAATAGATTTTAAACCGTACCAAGTAAAAATCTAACCTATAAAACTTTAAATAAGCAAAAATATGAAAATTTAGAGGCTTATTTGGGCCTTTTCAGCTGTTTTACTACAAATGCGTGGGCGTTCAGATAATGAGATGCATGTAGTACAAATTTATGCATGTAGCCACAAATGTCCTCTATTTCTTGTAATGCTGGAGTGTGTCTTCATAAGTGCTTCTGGATAATTTGAAAAATTCTGGATTTAATGATATTTATATATTCATGTATGTGGGCGTTCCGTACATGTCCACTATTTGTATTGCAATTTCTGGCAATGAGGGCCACAGGTATTTGTTTCCCATTTTCTCTTTCGAGCTCTGCCTAGGAGTTAACTCAGCTCTACCCCAAAAAATGAGGAGGTGAATTTCACCGCATCCTTCGGAGGGGATGTAAAGCCGTCGGTCCCGGGGGACCTGCGTTCATTAGCCCTAGGCTATTTGCAGGCCCTTGTTAGCCATAATTGTGGTAAACCCGAAGGGACACTTAAAATAAAAAACAACAAAAAAAAACACATCACCTAAATATGGGGCCAATATCTCAATGGGAATCCTAACTCCTAGAACAAAAGGAAAAAATGCTTAATTATGCAATTATTCGAGGTCTCATGACTATCAAACTTTGTGTGGTCATTACGATCCTTGATATGTACCATGTCTCCGAGTTTGATATTGTATGCTCATTCTTGGATTGAGTTCAATTTTAATTAGGCCTTAATATGCAAACCATGCCTTAACCGATTATACGCCAATTACGCATTATTGCGNTCCAGCACCGCTAGCGCAATCGATTTCTGCTTGATGACGTCATTTATTTGAAGGCGTGGTCATACGTAGCCCTCGTTATTAGGCGCACCTCGTTATTTAGCGCATACTTTTTCACTAAAATCATCCCAATAAGCGCATACGCTTAATAACCCGACTCTACGGTAGTAAGATAGCTTATTAACACAGTACCTTATTCCATTTTGCAATAGCATACATCTATACTGGCAGGTTTTTCTGTTAACTTTATGCTACACATGTAGTGGTGACTGTGCACATACTTATACAGTATCATTTAAATGTATTGAATATGAAAGTTCTACGAGTGCAAAGATGTACAATTAAAGTATTTCAGTTATGGTGCAATCCAGTACAAGTGATATGGCTTTAAAGTTTAAATTGTGTAAATTTGTAGAACACAAATAAACTAGCTAGTTAAGATGACCATTTTGTGATGATTCTAATTCATTAGTATACATACAACAGTACCAGACTGTTGTAGTTGTGTAGACCAGATAATTATACATGTGTGATGCATTAATGTTTCAATTCATGTTGTACAGCAGACTATTAAATAGTTCATTCAGATCAGTATCCATCAATGAATGCTTTGGCAAATTGGAAGTGTTCCACTCCACTGTCCATTACCTTGGCATCTCCGTGGAGTCTCACCAACCAACTCATGACCATAGTCACATATGTAGTTGGCCTCTGCTCCTACATTTAGCACACTGGTATAGACTTTCCCATTATCAGGACTAATAAGCTGTGGACAAGTGATTACTATAAAGAGTAAGAAGAATACAAAATGTGTACGTAAGTCACAAAGGAGGATATTACTATATGTCTCACATTCACAGATTGGTTCCTCTCCACTCCATTGTTCATCAAGTTGACATGTCCTTGTTGACTCTCCAACCAACTGATATCCATAGTTACACTTATATTCAGCTGTTGACCCAACAGTGTAGTCTGATAGGTCGACACTGCCTTGAATTGGACTCGATAAAAGTCCACACTTTATTGCTAAAGTAATTTGTTGATATATGTGAAGTATGATCTCATGGATGCAGCTTTCATTACCAGACTTACGTATGCATCTGGGTGGTTCACCAAGCCAGGTACAATCATCTTGGCAAGTCCTGTAGGGATCTCCTATAAGCTTGTACCCTTCATTGCAGGTGTAGTGAGCTCTTGATCCTGGACTGTAACTGGGAATGCTCACAGCTCCATATTCAATGTTGCTGAGCTCCGGACAACTTGAGGCTGTACATGTGGATAGGAGAGAAATGGCCTGTGGAAACTTGTTTCAGATTATTATTGCCAATGGAGACTAATACTTACGTATACACTTTGGTGGTTCTCCACTCCATTTTCCATTAAATCCACATATCCTATATGTAACTCCAATTAACTTGTATCCATCGTCACATTCATAATGTAACCTGAATCCAGTTCTGTAACCTGTGTGAATAACTCTTCCATGCTTTAGGTCACCGACTTTCCTAGGGCATGTGACAGCTACAAACAAAATATTGACATGTATATATGTTCAACTGATGATTCTTGAAAAGTTTATACTTGACTTCTTACGTATGCATTCTGGCTGCTTCCCAGACCATGTGCAGTCATCTTGACATGTTCTTGTCCTAACTCCTTCAAGTTTATAGTATATGCCACAAGAATAAGTTGCAATCGATCCAGCAGTGTATGAAGGAACATGAATTTTTCCAAACTTTGGAAGGCCAAGCCTTGGACATATTGATGCTGAATAGTTGTATAATGGCATACATGTGCACTGAAAAATGTAATCGTTTAATGAATGACTCACGTATGCATTTTGGTAACTCTCCTCTCCATCTTCCTAGGAAGTCACACATTCTATATGCCACCCCTTCCAGCTTGTAGCCACGATTGCAACTGTAATGTGCTCTTGAGTTAGGTCTGTAGTCACCAAACTTCACTCTACCATTTTCTGGTGGACTGTGTTCACTACAGGTGACAGCTGTATGGTAAAGTGTACAGTCATTAATTCAGGAATAATTTAATATAGAAGCTCTCACATACACTGATAGACTTACGTATGCATTCTGGAGCTTCAAATGTCCAGTCACCAGAAAACGAGCATTTTCTAGTTAGAACTCCAACACGCTTGTATCCCTTGTAGCATTCATAGTATGCTTCAGTTCGTGAAGTTCTCTTCTCATCATATCTCACAAAACCATGCAAGGGATCCTTTAGATGAGGACACCGGACCACTATAGAGGGATACAAGCTTAATATGTACTACAATTGTACAGTATGCACGTATTATTGTCAGTCTATTGAGTCTAGATCATACCATCTACAGCAATAGAGTGGAAAATTGTCAAACCTTTTGATACAACACATACATTTGCAACTTGGTTCTTCTCCGTCCCACTTTCCGGTGTATTGGCAGGTGCGAAACTCCTCACCAATGAGTTTGTACCCCAAATAGCAAACGTAGAGCACTAATTTTCCAGGAGAGTTGCCATTGTTGTATATCTTCGCATGCTCTGGTGCAGGAGGGAGTGGGCATCTAATAGCTGTCATTATGGAAACAAATTTAATGGTACAATTTTACAGTAGAGGTGTATCGTGAAGTAAAACAACTTACGTTTGCAAATAGGTGCTTCAGCTGACCAGGTGCAGTCGTCCATACATCTCCTGTACGCTACCCCAACAAGTTTGAATCCTTCATCACACTCATAATGAGCTTCAGATCCAGGAGTCCTGTCCTTCACCACTACATGTCCATTACTTGGATTGTCGAGATTAGGACACTCAGATACTTTGTATATATAATAGCAAAAGCAATAAAAATTGCATCATACGTTTTGTTTTATAGACTCACTGATACACACAGGGGTACTCCCGCTCCAAGTCCCATTGTATTGACACGTTCTGTATCCCTCTCCTTCCAGTTTGTAGCCCTCCTCACATGTGTACTGGGCAGTTGAATCAGGAGTGTATCCTGTCACTGACACACTGCCATAGGTTGGATGAAGCAGCTCTGGGCATCTTGCAAGTTCACCTGCAATCAACATCTATTATGATAAAAACTTAAATTTTAAAGTTGTAATATAGTTACGTTTGCAGATTGGAGGCTTGCTTGTAAATGTTGCTTTTCCTTCTGTACTCTTGTATTTGCATTCATCTATTGCTGTGCCTAGCAACTTGTACTCATCATCACAGAAATACTCAATTTTCTGTCCTACAATGTACTCGATCATTTCTGGCCTGTAGCCACCATTTTGTAGACTGTTTGGTGGGTAACAGTAATCCGTGGATGAGATCAGAGCTATCTTTACAACAGTAATGATCGTTATCGTCATCCATAGTTTGTTCATCCTCCCCTACTATAAGCAAAGATTTTGTATGACTTACTCTTTTGTAGCATGCTCCAGTGTTGCAGGCAAGACTAACGCTCTTTTATAGCAGTGGCACCATTAGCCACCAGAAATGGATGCCGTGTTTTTCTTTGGTATATAAAGAGTATTGTTATGAAGGTTGGCACTTCCCCTGCGCATGTGCCACACGATTCCTTGATTATGGATTCTGATTTTAAAAACACCAATATATACTCCGGTGTGTACAAATTCTATCGTATATTATGCACTAAACAAACTTGATCAATTTGAATCCCTTCAGTTGAATATTTAGAGTTGGTGTGTACAAATCAAACGCTTCATGTTTACCTTATCTTTTCATTAGAATCTCTAATAGGAAATGGGCAGGGATTATTGTGGCTATAGTAGTTTATCTGTTGTGGATATTTTCTTTGACTAGCATGCTACTATTTAGGTGTAAAGTCAAAATTATTGTACAAATTTCCGAAGTGGTAGCTATAGAAGTTGTTATTAACATGTATTACATGATCTGTAAACAAGTGCTGAGTAAATATGCACATTGGAACTGCCATCATACCTGTTTATGCCGTGATGCACATTAAGTCCTTCATAGCTAATTCATCCATGCATCTCCTGTATCTGTCTAGGTAGTGTCTTACAACTCAATAGCTACTTGGTGCCATCATTTGGGTAAAACCAAAAAATACAAAGTTTACTGTTAGTTCGATTCATAGCCCCTCAAACCCTGTACAAGTTCGACTGACAAATAACTACTCTCAAATGGGTGAAGAGCCAATTTGGCCTATGATTAACAAAATGGATATCATTTGAATGCTCTTATCGTAACTGAATGTAATGTTAAAGGTCCCAGTTTCGGCATATCACCTTTCTACTCTTTATTATTATTTATTATTATTATTATTATTATTGCTTTACAACACAAAGTACAAGATACGTAATGGATTTGAAGTGGCATGTCAGGATGAAAAATGAAGACTCAGTTTTTTGACAATGTGCTGAAGGTCAACTGGACTTAACCAGCAGCCTGAAACTAATATAAAGCTAGTGAACTAATGTTACGAAATGATGCTCCTAGCTGAGGTTTTTGACCTAGTCCTGTTTGCAATAGCAGATCTAGAATATGGTGTCACTTTGATTGGAGTCCAATTTGGAGGGCCTCTCCGGTAGAGTTGGAGTCCAGGTGTCCCATTTCTCTCTTCATATTCGACGCGTCTCGTACATGAGATATCTAGCTCAGATCCACTTTCGCTACTTGATTCACTCAGAGTATTAAGCCTGACCAACCTCTGCTTTCTTCTTTTATAGTTACTGGTGTCCACCCATCTCTCCCATCAGCGGTTTGATAGATGACTCCAGCGGTACTGATTTTCTTGACACTCATATTGGATGTTTTTGCACTTTAAGAGGTCAGGGCTCACCACAATGGAGGAAGTTTTAGTTGGAGCCTGAGATGGTGAAGATTGAGGTCCCGTTGACATAGGAGAGCCAGGAGATTGAGAAGGTAGGTGGGCACTAGATGGAACCTGTTTAGTAGTTGTCTTAGAAGCCTGAGATGTAAGCGGCTTTTTGGTTGCTAGTACATTAGAGACTTGCATGGATGGAGAGCGATGTTTTGTCTTCTTGTTCTTTGATTTCTTATCTTTCTTGATCAGTTTGGTGGCAGGTAAGTCTGAGAAAAATGACACAGAAAAGCCAGCAGAAGATTGCCTTGCAGTCCAGTGGGCTTGGGCCAGCTTTAACTGATACTGTTGCAGTTGAAAACAGACTGGTAGTGGAACTCCAATGTTTTCTAAACTGGTATAGTCACCCTCCAGAACAGCAATCCTGACTTTGGTAGTGTCAACCTTTTTTTTTTTTTTTTTTTTCCTTAAATATACACAGATGGTTTTTAGGTGCTTTCTTTATACTCACTATGTAATTTTGAATATTATCACTCAATGGTTTGTTGTATAAAAATTAAAACTGCACCAATGTAACCAGCACAATAAGAGCTTTCAAATGATATAATAATTATATAGATTGCCATCTTTAGTAAAATCAAAGGATACAAAGTTGGTTCAGTTCATAATTCTGCAAGCTCTGTACAAGTCTGATTGTTAATCATAATAATAATTATTTAGCACTTATAGAGGTGAACTGCTTATTTAATTGGCCTAAATTTAGCAGAACATAGCAAAATGGATATCATTTGAATGCTCTTATCACACTGAATGCAATGGTAAAGGTTCCAGTTCCATACAACCTTCCTACTCTAAAATATACACAAGGTGCTTTTAGGTGCTTTCTTTATAATCACTATATAATTTTGAATATTATCACTCAAATGTTTTTTTTTTGCATGAAAATGGAACCTATATAGCTGCGTTAATGTAATCAGTAAGAAATGAGCTTTCAAAAAATGCATCGATTGCCATCCTTTGAGTAAAACCAAAAGATACAAAGTTGTTTGATTCAAAACCCCTCAAGCCCTGTACAAGTTAGACTGGCAAAAACTACTCTCATATGGGTAAACAGCTTATTGGGCCTATGTTTAGCAAAACATCATACGTACGGTAGTACGTATAGTAGGAATGGGCCGACTGTCCCATAGACACCATACAAAATGTTGGCCACTATAAAATCTAGTCAAACAAAATTAAACCTTCAAAGGTGCTCAGAGGCTCTTACTGACAGATTACCAATTGCATGCAAGGCCTAAAACTCACAAAAACTTTCCTCAGCACTATATAGTAGTGAGCGCTAGTGGGAAGCCACCATAGTGCCATTTTTGTTCTGCTAACTTACGTACGTACGTACTTACTAACTGACTTACTTGAAAACGATTTCCAGAGAACTAGAATGTGTTGAGCCAACTTTGACAGCACAAAGTAAGTTCTTTTCTTGGGTAGTACATTCCTTTATACTCATTTCAATCTCAAATAGCCCTAAACAAAAACTAGAAAGCTTTGAAACTTAGTGTATAAATTCATGTACTACAATGCAGCCATCTTTGTCTGTAGAGTTCAAAGGTCATCACCCACGTGGTATTATTATGCGCATGCGCATTAGCTTCCACCAGCATAACATTGTAGCTGCTACTTAAGTTTTTTTGTAGGGACTAACCAGTCTCTGAAAGTCTCCACACTGTAGTGTTGAAAAAAGTGAATGAACAAGTAGTAAAAATTTCAAAAAAATAAGTAGTGTAGGAATGGGCAGTGCGGTAAAAAGCATTGGAACAAGGCATGTCTCAATTTCGGCACATGACTACTTCATTTTTTATGCCCAACTCTTGGCCGGCACTCCAGTTTAAGTTGCCTGTCTTGTTATGGTTTACTCCATTGCTTAGCCAACTGATAACCAATGCAACAATATAATTAAGCTATGGTATACTATCATTAGTAGTACAAATCTTTGCATTAATTTTATGACACTGAGGATCCATATTATTAGGGATCAAGAACAAAAATGAAGTAGTCATGTGCCGAAATTGAGACATGCCTTGTTCCAATGCTTTTTACCGCACTGCCCATTCCTACACTACTTATTTTTTTGAAATTTTTACTACTTGTAACAATATGGATATCATTTGAATGCTCATCAATGCAATAATAAAGGCCCCAGTTCCATACAACCTTCCTACTCTAAAATATATACAAGGTGCTTATAGGTGCTTTTGTTATACTCACTACATATTTTTGAATATTATTACTCAATACTTTGTTGTATGAAAATGAAACTTGAACCAATATAACCAGCACAACAAGAGCTTTCAAATGATATATAGATTGCCATGTTTTGAGTAAAATCAAAAGATTCAAAGTTGGTTGGATTCATATCACTTCAAGCTCTTCACAAGTCCAACTGGTAAATAACTATACTCTCATAAAAAATTATGAGTCAACAGCTTATTTGACCTATATTTAGCAAAACATAACAATATTATGGAAGATATTATTTGTTATCACACTGATAATACAACGCAGTTTCATATGACCTTACTACTCTTAAAAATACACAAGGTGTTTTTAGGTGCTTTCTTTATACTCACTACATATTTTTGAATATTTTCACTCAATTGTTTGTTGTATGAATATGGAACCTGCACCAATGTAACCAGCACAAAAAGAGCTTTTAAATGATATTATAGATTGCCATCTTGAGTAAAATCAAAGCTTACAAAGTTGGTTCGATTCATAATCCCTCAAGCTCTACATAAGTCTCTGACTGGCAATCATATTCAGCACTTATAGAGGTGAACTGCTACATTTAGCAAAACATAACAAAATGGATATCATTGGAATGCTCTTATCACACTGAATACAACAGTAAATTTCACAATTTCATATGACTTTCCTACTCTTAAATATTCACAAGGTGCTTTTATGTGCTTTCTTTATACTGACTACATATTTTTGAATATTATCACTCAATAGTTTGTTGGCCAAAAACGAAACTTGCACCAATGTAACCAGCACAATACAAGCTTTCAAACAATATATAGATTGCCATGTTTTGAGTAAAATCAAAAGATTCAAAGTTGGTTACATTGGATTCGTAACCCCTTAAGCTCTTCACAAGTCCGACTGGTAAATAACTACTCTCATATGGGTGAACAGCTTATTTGGCCTATGTTTAGCAAAACATAACAATATGGATATCATTTGAATGCTCTTATCACACTGAATTCAATGCTAAAGGTCCCAGTTTCATATGACCTTCCTACTCTAAAATATACACAAGGTGCTTTTAGGTGCTTTCTTTATATTGATTACATATTTTTGAATATTATCACTCAATAGTTTGTTGTACAAAAATGAAACTTGCACTAATGTAACCAGCAAAATACGAGCTTTCAAATATATATAGATTGCCATGTTTTGAGTAAAATCAAAGATACAAAATTGGTTGGATTCATAACCCCTCAAACTCTACACAAGTCTGACTGGCAATCATATTCAGCACTTATCAGTGAGCTGCTTATTTGGCCTACATTTAGTAAAACATAACGAAGTGGACATCATTTGAATGCTCTTATCACACTGAATGCAATGGTAATGGTCTCAGTTTTATACAATCTTCCTACTTTGTAATATACACAGGGTGCTTTTAGGTGCTTTCAGTTTATACTCACTACGTATTTTTAAGTATTATCACTCAATGGTTAATTGTTGTAAAAAAATTGAAATTGCACCAATGTATCCAGCACAAAATGAGTTTTCAAATGATATATAGATTGCCATGTTTTGAGAAAAATCAAAAGATTCAAAGTTGGTTCAATTCATAACCCTTCAAGCCCTAGGCCTATACAAGTCCACCTGGCAATCGTATTCAAGAGCATTCAAAAATATCCATTTTTTTATGTTTTTGAAAATGGTAAATGCAGGCCAAATAAGCAGTTCACTTAAGAGTGCTTATTACATTTCAATGCATCATCGCCATGCAACTGTTAAGGTTCTAGTTCCATGGGACCTTCATTCTCTATAGTACTCACTACATAATATTATTTTTGAATATAATTTATTATTATCACTCAATGGTTCGTTGTATGAAAATGGAACCTGGACCAATGTAATTAGTATGAAAAAAGCTTTCAAATGATAATAATAATTATAGATTGTCATCTTTTGAGTAAAATCAAACGTTATAGACCTAGCTGTACAAGTTTGACTTACAGATAACTACTCTCGTATTATATGGGTGAAGAGCTAATTTGGCCTACAACATAACAAACGGATATCATTTGATGCTCTTATCGCACTGAATGCAATGGTAATAATCCCATTTCCATACAACCTTGAGGCTTCCTACTCTCAAATATACACAAGGGGATTTCTCCGTACTGACTACATATTTTAACTATTGTCACTCAATGGTTTGTTGTATGAAAATGGCCAGTATGAAATGAGCATTCAAGTGATATACAAATTGCCATCTTTGGTTAAAATGAAAGGATACAAGCAATAAAGAAATGTAATGAGACACGTACAAGAATGGCTAAATTGAAAAAAGAAAGCAAACAAGATGGAATGGTGGTTAGAATGCATAAAGAATCCTTCTGTGGACTATAATAATCCTCTTTTACTATGTCAAGTCTTTCATTTTGCCCACAGGAAGAATTCTTTGCACACAGAAATACTGTTGGTGCGCACCATTTAGTTATGAATAAGAATTTGAGCAATTGTTGAAAGTGGAATCAAATCTTTATTGTTAATGAAAATTGTTGACACTAAATATTAATTTGAAAGTGAAAATAAAATGCCTATAAGTACAACTATATTCAGTTCTGAAATTAAATTTTATTAAGAGTCTACAAGTAGCTTCACTTGACAACTTCCAAGTTAAAGACCAGTTGCTGCAAAATTAGGTAATTTATATGCATTGGTCATCACACAGTTTGTAAAAGCTGTACATGTCATTCAATTTGTGTGCATTTATTATTATGCTTGCTTACATCTGCAAACTGGTGCTTCTCCACTCCATTGTCCATTGTCAAGGCATCTCCTTCTGGACTCACCAACCAACTCATAGCCATAGTTGCACCTGTAGCTAGCTCTTGAAGCAACACTGTGATCAGTTACGTGAACTTGACCAAATTCAGGATTGTACAATTGTGGGCAAGTGATAGCTGTAACAGAATTGTCAGATTGTTTGCTTAAAATTGCTCAGATTCTTGCTATGCCTATATATACCACCTCACCTTCACAGACTGGTTCCTGTCCACTCCACATTTCATCATACTGACATGATCTTGTTGATTGTCCAACTAGCCTGTAACCATATTCACATTTGTATTCTGCCACTGATCCAACTGTGTAGTCAGTTGAATGAACTCTGCCATTGGCTGGGGGCTCAAGATGCTGGCATTTGATTACTGTAATAAATTAAAGTGTGAAATTTGAAAAGTGCTCAATGGTGCCACATACTGTATGCTATGAGACACTTACGAATGCATCTTGGTGGTTCTCCGGACCATTCACAGTCATCCTGACATGTCCTGTAAGCTTCTCCAACAAGCTTGTATCCATCATCACAGCTGTAGTGAGCTCTTGATCCTGGAGTATAGTCAGGAACATTTACATTACCATATGTTGGACTTCCAATGCTGGGACATCTTGATGCTGTATGGAGGAGAAGGGATTAACATTGATGCTAAAGATGGAATCAATGCAAATAATATAATGTCTGTTTTGTACTCACGTATGCACTTGGGTAGCTCTCCACTCCAAATTCCTTCATATCCACATGTTCTGTATGTAAGTCCTACAAGTTTGTAGCCTTCATCACACTTGTAGTGAGCCATTGAGTCAGGGGTGTATCCAGTGTAGAGTACAAGCCCATGCTTTGGACCATCATGTTTTGGGCACTTGATAACTAGTGAAAAATAATTAAAAGTGTAATTTGGATGGATGAATGGATTATTATGTGGTAGCTTTGTTTGTAACTAGCATGCAGGCATTTAGCTAGATGGCCTAAATATGAGGCTATCGGAATTTTAAACTTACGAACACATCTTGGTGGTACTCCAGACCATTCACAGTCTTCCTGGCATGTTCTGTATGCTTCGCCCTCAAGCTTGTAACCATGTTCACAAGTGTAGTGAGCTCTTGATCCAGGAGAATAGTCAGGGATGTTGACATTACCATACTCCACATTGGGTAGGTCAGGACATTTGGATTCTATTGAGCATGTTCAACATTTTTTATCAAAATAGGTTCTTATGTGAATGTGCTAAACAACTTACGTTCACATGTTGGCAACTCTCCACTCCATACTCCATCATACCCACATGTCCTGTAGGAAAGTCCAGCCAACTTGTAGCCAGAGTTGCAGAAATAGTGAACTCTCAATCCAGGGATGTAGCCAGTAAACTCTAGTCGGCCATTTTGTGGAGCTTTGTGCTCAGGACATTCAATCTCTGTGTTTAACCAAACAATAATTAAGGTTATAGTACATTTGCTTGATGACTAGCAATGATCATTGATATTGCATAGTCTGTCTGCTACAGTTTACAGAACTTACGGACGCATTTTGGTGGTTCGCCAGACCATTTGCAGTCTTCTTGACATGTTCTGTAAGCTTCTCCATCCAGTTTGTATCCTTTTGCACAAGTGTAATGAACTTGTGTGCCAGGAAAGTAGTCTGGAATGTTGATACTTCCGTATTGCAAGTGACTAAGTTCTGGACATCTTTTTTCTTTTGGGAAAGAATATATGGGAATCAAAGATAAAATACTTCTATAATGCAATTAAACATACTTACCAATGCATTTTGGTAGCTCTCCACTCCAGATTCCATCATATCCACATTTTCTGTAAGTGGCTCCAACTAGTTTGTATCCAGAGTTGCACTTGTAGTGAACAGTCATACCTGGTGCATAACCAGTAAAGACTACCGTTCCATATTGAGGAGCATCATGTCTTGGACATTCGATTTCTGTGTGATCATAAGTTAATGTAGTGAATAATTTGTTCAATCTCTTAATGTTGATAGCTGTTAATAGTGCTTACGCATGCATCTTGGTGGTTCTCCAGACCATTTGCAGTTATCCTGACATGTCCTGTAAGCTTCTCCAACAAGCTTGTATCCTTTGTCACAGACATAGTGAGCTCTTCCTCCAGGAGTGTAGTCAGGTACAGAGATCATACCGTATTCAAATTCATTGAGTTCAGGACATCTTGCCACTATACAATTGAATAGTTATAACATTATGTTGTTAACTTAGTAAAATTAATGCTGAACATCATTAAAAGTTAATGGCCGTGGAGCAACTTACATTCACATGTTGGTAGCTCTCCACTCCACAATCCATCATATCCACATGTTCTGTATTTCTGACCAACCAACTTGTAACCATCAATGCAGCTGTAGCGAGCCATTGCATTGACTGAGTATCCAGAGAATATAACCTTTCCATACTCAGAAGCATCATGTGTTGGGCAAAGAATTTCTGTAAAGATTATTCATTTAGTGATCCTTTGTTGGTTCAATTTTGTATGCTATCATGCACTTACGAATACATGTTGGTGGTACACCAGACCATTTACAGTCTTCTTGGCATGTGAGGTAAGCTTCTCCGACAACCTTGTATCCCTTAGCACAAGTGAAGTGGGCTCTAGTTCCAGGAGTGTAAGAGGGAACTTCAATACTTCCATATTTAGGAGAATAGAGTTTAGGACATTCAGCCACTGCAGAGTAGACAATTGGTCATTAAAGTTTTATACTCTATTTTTAAGTCAACATACGTATGCAAGTTGGTGCTTCTCCGTCCCAGAGTCCATCATAATGACATGTTCTGTAGGGTTCTCCTACGAGCTTGTATCCAGCATTGCAACTGTAGTGGCTTGTCTTGCCAGGAGAGTTTCCGTTTGCAGTGACACTGCCATAGTTAGGAGCAGGAAGAAGTGGGCATCTGATTGCTGTATACATGTAAAGAGAATGGCAGTTTTAATGATTAAAATGGTGTTGATTTCAAGTGCTACTCTAGCTGTATCGTGTTGTATATAGTCTTACCCACGCATGTAGGTGCTTCAAATGTCCAGGTGCAGTCATCCAAACATTTTCTGTATGCGTGTCCATCAAGTTTGTAGCCTTCATGGCATTCGTAATGAGCCTCAGAGCCAGGTGTGTTGTCAAGAACAACTACTTGTCCATTGGTTGGGTTGCTCAAGTATGGACATTCAGATACTGCAATGATTATAACATTACATGCATGGATAATATGATTGGATCCCCATCTCCATTAAGTGTATTAAGTATTAACAACCCATGCATGTGCATATTAACATGCAAACTTACGGATACAAGTAGGTGTGGTTCCACTCCATGTTCCATCGTCTTGGCAGGTCCTGTATCCATCTCCCTGTATCTTGTAGCCTTCCTCACACTCATAGCGAGCAGATGAAAATGGAGAATGTCCTCTCACGTCGACTCTACCAAATTGTGGGTTCATAAGGTCGGGGCACCTCAGAGCGATACCTGTATGTTTGTAAAAGCATCTCACTTTTAAAACTTTACTGTTATAATTATTTCTGTCTGCATGTATATTTATAAATACATTGATTTCAACTGACGTTTACAAAATGGAGGACGAGAAGAAAATCTGGCCTCATCCATAGAGCTATCATAGATGCATTCAGCCTGTGAAGTTCCTTCAATCTCGTATCCCTCATTGCAGTGGTACCGAATCATGTTTCCTAGAGAGTACGTAGTTTCAACTGGTGAGTATCCTCCATTTTCAACACCAAGAGGTGGGTAACAGTAGTTGACTGAGACAGCAAGAGCCACTTGAGCTGTAGCAATGGCCATCAATGATGCAAGAATTGCATTGAGTGCCATCTCAATTGCAGTATTAGAGTTTGCCGATTTGAAGATTGCTTAGAATCCTACGATTGGTTGATTGAGTTGTAACTGGAGAAGAGTTGATCGATTTTGTCTTCGCAGTAAGAGTGTGTGCTTGCTTCTGAAAGTGTGCTGGTTTTATACTCTCTGCAGTCAGGTAGAGCCAAGGTGCAGAACAGGATATCGGGCTGGTTAGGGCTCAATTAGGGCTCAATTAGGCTTCTTCATTGAGGTCTGTAGTGTTACTGTTTACACAATGTTTAATGACTGATGGTGCTGCTGCTGTGGTTGGTGTGCCTGATTCCTACTGGGAAGTGCATCTTACCCAATTGTGTACTCAAAGACTCTCTAAATATGACAAAGGATGCCAATGATGTATACTAAGGAATATTGATTATTGTGGTCTGGACATGCATAAAGTAAACAGGAACTGGCAATTGTACCTTTGCCATTTTCTTGAGCAATTTATATATTATAGTTCTGTCAGACACTGTTGATTTTTAATCCTAGCAGCAACTATTTTGCATGGCTGAGCTGTTAAATATGCTCATGCAAGTAAGTTGTGTATGTATATAGTCTGTAGGCAAAAATTTAACAGTTAATACACATGCAATTCATTGCTATTTTTGCTACAGTAATTAGCCAACATGAATCTAGTACCACACGGTATCACTACAGAACATATGTGTGTTGTACACATAATCATGCTTGCACAGAGCATTGCATGTGAGAACAGTAATATAGGTCCATGATTGTAATATGGTACTTTTGAAAATATTATGTGAATATTTCCTGCTGACCTAGCTTCATCAATGCAGCACTTTAATTCCTAACAGAAACCACCAATTTGTATGCTTAAGGCAAAATGAATAAATATTGGATCTAGATTATGTGATTGTGGTGTCTGTAGCATTTGAGCAGTGGTTAATAATCCAATGCTTCTTTCCTTCGGCTGAAATTCATTTTGTTTATAGACAAGTTGTACCCATGAACAGAAACACAGGAAGTACACTCAGATGGTACATTAATGACTGTATATTTGTACGCGCCATTATCTATACTATATTGTCAGTGGCTATGGGCCAGGTTGAATGGGAAGAAGCTGATGATCATGGACTATTGTTAATTATTTTCAAAGTTGTGTCTATAAGAGAGTAGGAAATGCACACATATAAGTGTATCTTTATTATAGGACAAAAGATAGCTCACTGATTCACTTCCTGTCAGGAAGTGTATGTATTAGCCATGATACCTTAGTATTGTGATGCCATTGTGGTTGTGATAGCACAATTAATTGTAATTCTATTCAAGATAGTGCAGACTGATTGAGTGGGCAGTTGAAGCTAACGTGCTGCCATAGGATTTTAAAGTTTAGCGTGCTGCCATAGGATTTTAAAGTTTAGCGAACTGACGTATATTGATGAACCAGGGTTGAGCTGGGAGTGAAGCTATAGCAATGTTGTACGAACTCATCTTGCATGTAGCAGTGACTGTAGAGTATCTAGACTGGTGTCCTTCTTTGCATGCACTAAGAAGTACTGCATTGTGCATACACTAAGTATGCATTTGTGAGGCAGTACATGCATGCTGTACATATATATATACATTCCTGTTTCTGTGGAAATGCATGCTGCTTTGCTTGTACACAATTTTATTTAATTTTTATCTTGAAACATAAGGCAAGCAATGAAAAAGCAGGGTAAAAATTATTAATGAAGTTATAAAATGCAGCAATGGTATCAAGTACATTAATCTGTTCCTAATCTTTAAGAAAGTTATTGAGCTGCTAGTTTCATGAGAATCTTTGTTGCTTATGTACGCTTGCAAACTGGGGCTTCTCCACTCCATTTGCCATTGTCTTGACATCTCCTTCTGGCAGATCCAACAAGCTTGTAGCCATAGTCACATTTGTAACTGGCTCGTGATGCTACTTGAAGGCTGCTGGTATAGACTTGACCATGATCAGGATTTTGAGGTGCTTCACAAGAGATTGCTAATACACGAATACAGAGTATAAAATTATAGGCATATTCATGATGATTACAATGCTATAGAGCAATCATACAGTTTGACACATGGTTGAGTACACATACGTTCACAAATTGGTGCCTTTCCATTCCACTCTTGGTTGTACTGACATGTCCTTGTTGCTTCTCCAACCAACCTGTATCCATAGTTGCAGCTGTACTCTGATTTCGATCCAATGATGTAAGATTTAGTTTCTACTTTGCCATATTGTGGAGCTGAAAGACGTTGACATCTCAGTGCTGTTGAAGAACAATTTATGTGTGTTATGCAGTAAATTATAATATAAAATTTGGTGATGATTACATGTGTGCATCATATGTATCGATGTGTGTCAATTGTATGTGGAAATTAATTATGCTCACGTTTGCATCTTGGTGCCTTTCCAAGCCAAATTCCATATTCACACCTCCTGTACGAATCACCCACCAACTTATAGCCATGGTCACAACCGTAATATGCTGTTGCATTGTTTTCATTCTCGGTCACATTAACACTTCCATATCGAATTGTAGGTAGTGAAGCACACTTTACAACTGGAATGAAGAAAAGTGTAAAAATTAGAATAATGAGCATACGCGTAATTTTGTTCATGCAATATTTTTGAATTACAGATGCTTACTAATGCACTTGGGTTGTTTTCCAGACCATGTGCAGTCATCTTGGCATGTTCTGTAAGGCCTTCCAACAAGCTTGTAGCCCTTGTTGCAAGCATAATGAGCTCTACCTCCAGGTCCATAACTGGGAACAGTTACAACCCCATATTCAATGTTGTCAAGGTTTGGACACCTCGAAGCTGAAAGTAACAACAGTACACTATGTAAATACTAAAGAGTGATTTAATACATGATTAAGGCTGGACATTATAGTTATTTGAATATAAGTGATGGTGGAAGGTTGGTTATATGAAGTAAACAACATACGAATGCATTTAGGTGGCCTTCCACTCCATGTGCAGTCATCCTGACATGTCCTGTAAGCATCACCAACAAGTTTGTATCCTTTGTTGCAGCTGTAGTGAGCTCTTCCTCCAAGGCCATAGCTGGGAACATTGATCACTCCATATTCAAAGTCATCTAGTCTAGGACATCTTGCAGCTTTAGTTGCATCAAATAAAACACACAAGTCCTTAGTTGTCTGTGGTGTCATTGTGTAACATGTATAAAATAGATAAACTTACGGATACATCTTGGTTTCTCTCCACTCCACACTCCATCATATCCACATGTCCTGTATGTCAAGCCTTCTAGCTTGTATCCATAATGGCATCCATAGTGAACTCTGTGGGTTGATCTGTATCCAGTAAAGTTCACAGTTCCATACTGAGGTGCATTGTGTCTTGGGCATTTGATCACTGTTGAAAGAATTAGCACATAAATAATAATTAGGTTTGTATAATCGCAGTGAACTACTTACGAATGCATTTAGGTGGCTCTCCACTCCATGTGCAGTCATCCTGACAGGTCCTGTAAGCATCACCAACAAGTTTGTATCCTTTGTTGCAGCTGTAGTGAGCTCTTCTTCCAAGACCATAGCTGGGAACATTGATCACTCCATACTCAATGTCATCAAGTGTAGGACATCTTGCAGCTGTATTGTGATAATGATTTTTATTTTGTAGCTATAAATCTAGTGAGATGCACATGCTATTCTTTCTTACGAATGCATCTTGGTTTCTCTCCAATCCACACTCCATCATATCCACATATCCTGTATGTTAGGCCTTCTAGCTTGTATCCATAATTACATCCATAATGAACTTTGTGGGTTGGTCTGTATCCAGTGAAGCTGACTGTTCCATACTGAGGTGCATCGTGTCTTGGGCATTTGATGGCTATGTTTAAGTAATAAAATTTAGTGTATTTTCTAATACAATAAAACAAAATCTTTCATAATGATGTATACTTACGAACACATCTTGGTGGCTCTCCACTCCATGTGCAGTCATCCTGACAGGTCCTGTAAGCATCACCAACAAGTTTGTATCCTTTGTTACAGCTGTAGTGAGCTCTTCTTCCAAGACCATAGCTGGGAACATTGATCACTCCATACTCAATGTCATCAAGTGTAGGACACCTTGCAGCTGTATTGTGATAAATAATGTACCGTATGATAAATCAATCATTATTCAGTAGTGAGGTCTGGTGACACATGATAATATTCTTTCTTACGAATGCATCTTGGTTTCTCCCCACTCCACACTCCATCATATCCACATGTCCTGTATGTCAAGCCTTCTAGCTTGTATCCATAATTACATCCATAGTGAACTCTGTGGGTTGGTCTGTATCCAGTGAAGTTGACTGTTCCATACTGAGGTGCATTGTGTCTTGGGCATTTGATGGCTGTTACCAATGTTAGAATTAGCACATAAATTATAAGGCTGTGTATATCCCTACTGAACTCTACTTACGAATGCATTTAGGTGGCCTTCCGCTCCATGTGCAGTCATCTTGACATGTCCTGTAAGCATCACCAACAAGTTTGTATCCTTTGTTGCAGCTGTAGTGAGCTCTTTCTCCAAGGCCATAGCTGGGAACATTGATCACTCCATATTCAAAGTCATCTAGTCTAGGACATCTTGCAGCTGTTGATTTAAAATGTGCATGAGGTAGATAATTTTAATGACTGAACAAGTGTGTATGCAAAAGACATTCCATCTAACTTACGGATACATATTGGTTTATCTCCTATCCAAATGCCACCATAGCTGCATAGCCTGTATTTCAGTCCAACCAACTTGTAGCCATCATTACACTGGTAGTTTGCCCGTGAGCCAGGATTATAACCAGAATAGGAGACTGTGCCATATTGTGGAGCATCATGTTCCTTGCATTGAATTGCTGTGAGTATAGAGAAGTTTTAAATTAAGTTTGGTCATTTCAGAATAGAAAGAAGATTTCTCAAATCTTACGTGCACAAGTAGGTGCTTCTCCACTCCATGTTCCGTCATAGTTGCATGTACGGTAAGGCTCTCCTATCAGTTTGTATCCATGTATGCAGCTGTAGTGTGTTGTTTTGCCTGGGATATTGCCTTTGATAACAACTCGACCATACTCAGGTGCAGGAAGCAGTTTGCATCGAATAACTGTCAACAGAATTAAGTAAGCAAATGTTAACCTAGCTGATATTATATGCTATAGTGAGTATACTTACGCTGGCAGATTGGTGCTTCAGCTGACCAGGTGCAGTCATCCATACATCTCCTGTATGCTACCCCAACAAGTTTGAATCCTTTGTCACACTCATAGTGAGCCTCAGATCCTGGGGTTCGGTCCTTCACCACTACATGTCCATTCTTTGGGTCATTAAGGTATGGGCAGACAGATGCTGCAGTAAAATGTATTGTAAAAGTTTAGTAACCATGGTACTTTTACAATAAGATGTTACTATACTAGAGGCTCTAGTAAAGCATACTAAAATGTAGTATATTATTATACTTACGAATGCATATAGGTGCATTTCCACTCCATGTTCCATCATAACGACAGGTTATGTAGTTGTTTCCTTTAAGTTTGTAGCCATCTTGACATTGATAATGAGCAGTTGAGTCAGGAGTGTAATCATTCACAGTCACACTGCCATATTGAGGATGAGCTAGATTAGGACATCTGATGATTTTTCCTGAATTTGTGGTAGAAAACCAAAACAATGAACAAGTACAAATCAATTTTGTTTTTAAGATGTCAATTGCTGCATGAATAGTGCGGCCGTACACTACTGTTCACTCACTTGCACAGATAGGAGTTGAACCAGAAAAGATGGCTTTCTTGGCTACATTGTTGTATGCACACGTAGCTGTTGCTTCTCCTATGAGTTTGTATCCTTCGTTGCAGTAGTACTCAATGGAGTATCCAACACCATAGTGATTCTTGTTTGGAGTGTAGCCACCCCATTGAGGCACTTTGGGTGGGTAGCAGTAATATCCTGAGTAATCCACTGAAGTTGCCACAGCCATGTTTGCTGTAGCTACAGCAATGAGTAGTACTGTGATAGCATTGAGTGCCATCCTCTTATGTTGTGTTTCTGCTTGAAGTGATGAAGTGCAAAGCTAATAATCTGATTGCCTGCTCTATCTCGTATAGTGATTGTTGAATATCAGATTTACATCCGATATGTTTGTGTGCATCGTAGTACTCGAGAGCACACTTTTATACCCTCTGTGAATTTAGGTTGTGACTCTGTAAAGTCAACAAAGACCATTATCCAGTTTCTCATTACGCTATGTACTCCGTCACAAAGAGAGTGCATTATAGCAGCTATGGCATGGGTATATCTGTGAGGCTGCCATAGTTTGTGTAATTATTGTTGGGATGATGACAAGTAAACTGCACATGTTATGACCTCAAGATGTCTTTGTAGAGGAAATGGGCTTCACTTAATCTCCTTGTGGGGAATACACTCTAGCTGTTAGTTGATAACACACCTTGAATACCTACAGCTAACTTGTTACAGCCACAGAATATGACTTGCTGGCGTGTTGGGCTAGTACAAAGGTGAATAATTGTCACAATAATGTGATTGTTTACAACAACAGGCGATCATGTTGTTTACAGTCACTGTATATAGTGTCACAAAGGCTCGTGCAGTTGCATGTACTATGAAGACATAACCAGATACTTTACTACAGACATGAAGGTCTCCATACGATTCCCTAAACTAGAAATTGATGTTGTTGCTGATACATTCATTATCAACTAAGAATTGAAATTTACGATAAGTTCTCTATAGGATGTTTAGTCAGTAGAGTGCCATTCACAGAGACCACATGTGTTACTATAGAACTTCTAATTTAGTGCAACAATGTAATGATTCAGAACACACATTTTGATATTGGCTCAGTCTGATATATAGGCAGAAAATTAACATAATGGGATAAGTTACTAGCTAGATTACAATGTTTAATTAACTTATACCTAGCTGTTCATAGTAGCATGTATATCATTATTAGAAATTTTCAAATTATTCAGAACATCTAATATCTTTCAGAATAATAAAATAGTAGATAAGTATGGCATTTCAAATCTGGCAGTGTTATTGGATAATTATAGATACAAAATAAGCAGAGTGGAATGAGAGACCTATGGATGTGGATGGATTGTGCATCACAAAGAGGGTTATGTTGAACCTATAATAATTATAGACTATACTTCTTGACTTTTATAAGTAACTTGGCTCCTGAGCTTGTATCAAAGAGATGGGGGATATCCACTTTATTGCTTGACAAACATCCATTTTAGTAGACAGATATAACTTCCCCTCCTAGCCTTCAGCCTTCAATATACTAGCAGGATGTGTACATACAGTGTTAGGATTTACTTGCCCATCTATAGTCAGTTTATTTTTAAGTAATTAGACATAACTCTCTAGCTATTTACCTTGTAAGGGTTCATACTGATTGTTGTGACAATACTGGCTGCATGCTACACTCTTGTATCATCGGCAAAGCTACCTTCATGTATTCAGAAACCAATGCATATACTGATCTTGATTCGATCATCACTGCATGCTCAACTGTATACATTTTGTGCCTATGTCTTACAGCAATTTCATCTATATAATTATTGCAGGCCTATTGAAATATCCCAAATACAAGCTGAATTGATTATAGAGAAGATTCACTGTAATTTCTGCCAATGCTTTTTCCAGACCACACAGATGCTCATTTAGGATATTTGTCGACTATTTCAACTGTTATAAAGTATTATAAACTAACCAGGTACTACTATATTTTGTTCAAAACCATTTTCAGGTCAGATAGAGTCTATAGGTGGCCTCTGAAAGTGCATGTCTGAACTCATTTGAGTGTCAATAAAACTACATCACAAACTGACACACCCACAAATGGTTGCCAAAGCCACACAAATTTTTGGCAATAATTATGCACATGTGCAGCAGTATAATATATCTGGCCCTTTTTGGGCCGTGGGATGACGCTAGCTTGTGATGGTCATTGATGCATGCTGGCTAAGTAGCCACGCCCATGCATGTATAGCATGCATGCCTGGATAGCCTGCCTCAATGCATATACAGTTTCATTAATGCTTGGATACAGTAAGACTTAATATTACGGCGGGGTTTGTGTACCATGCATATGGTGCTCTTTATTTAATTATACAAGATAGATTCAATGTCTACAACATGGCAGGTAGAATGCGCTTATAGTGCACACACACACACACACATACACACACACACACATATACACGCACACATACACACACACACACACACAAAAGAATCAACAAAAGCTGGCCTTATGCAGTATAAAGTATGACAAAATTAATATAGATATTAAAGAGTTAATCAGAAAACATAATATTGGGAATATATAATTATTATAAACAGTCATATTGTACACATGCAATCTCTACAAAAGATCGAGAGAAAGCCATCTAAACAGCTTATTTTGAATTCCAAGGCTTATACTTATGTTTTTTAGAGCTACTAGTGATGATAGTTAGGTGCTCTCTTTTAGGAGTGCTCAAGTAATTTGGGCTCTTCTTCTGAGTCTTCCAATAAGGGTTTATTAATGTGGCTTATTCTCCTCCTACTTCCATGGTAATCAGCCTCTTCAAGATCATCATACTCTTCAGTATTAAATTTCTTGTAGCAATTTTTGACTGTACTTTGCAAGTGTATCAGCAGTATTATTATAAACTGAGTGAAGGCTATTCCAACAGAAATAAAGATGAGTGATGACTCATTTCCATCTGTCAAATTCACAAAGAGCGCACCTCCTCCAAGTAGCACCAAGTTGAGAAGAAACGCTGTTTCAAGAATTGACACATAAAGCCTCTTGTAGAGATATCCAGTGTGTGCCAGAGAGAAGAGAAGAGTTGCTGAAACAGTCGTCATGGCTATGTAGTTAGCAGCTGGTATGTTGTAAGATGTTTGTGAGAAGGTGATCAGAAGAATTCCTCTTGCTATCAGTTGGAATCCTACCCAATAGTGATGGTGATCCTTAAGAGAAGCAAAATAAACATCAAAGATCGGCTTCATTTTGTCCACCCAACGAAAGAGTTTATATTCAGATACCATCCTTAACAATTGGACTGAGAGAAAGACAAACATATATGGCATCCACAGGACTAACAGGACAACAAGGGCAAAGATGAATAGAAAGATGTGAGGAAAACCACAGTATTTGAGATTGCCATCAAAAGACCAGACAGCCAGATGATATCTATAATTAGGATAATCCACCAGATAGGTCACATTCACTACAGTGATGATGGTACGTAGGAGTTTAGAGTAGGACAAGAGAAAGAGAGTGGCTAACACAGAGACCATATTATTGCCAAAGAGTCTAGTCAAAAATGTAGAATGTCTCGATGTTAGAATAATCAGTCCAGCAATGCTCCAAATATAGAATGGAAATACAAACTGTAGCCACGTCTTCCAATAGCCATCCAGTCCATTCACAAAGCAAGTCTCAATTCCAAGGTCTAGATTTAGCCACGCTATGAATGTCTTTAGAATCATGGTAGCTCCATTGGTGTGCCCATCATTGGGAAACAGAATACTCTGGTTTGCCCAGACAATGTTGGCATAGAATATAAGACCATTGATTGTTCCATGTGCCACTGTCAGGTCTAAGAGCTTGATGAAGAGCACCAGTACAATGCCGGCAACTGCAAACACTAAGAGTAGGGCTAGATAGCTATTTGAACATTTGACACACTTTGAACCTCCTAAAACAGTACTATAGCCTAGTTTGCAAGCTCCACACAGAATTCCAGAGCGACTGAAAACACATTGGGCCTCGGGATTATAGGTTAGGTCAAAGGTCACTTGCTGTTGGTTACAGTAACCAAGAGGACAATATTTGTGCAGAAAAATACCTGCAGAGCTTGAGTTTCCTCCACTGAATGAAGCATTCATCCACAAGGTTCCACTGCGAGTTACATAACCATTTCCTCCCCCAGCAATTCTACAAGAGATGTAGTTCTCTTTGAATATCTCA
This sequence comes from Tethya wilhelma, assembly GCA_964030475.1. Lineage (NCBI taxonomy): Eukaryota > Metazoa > Porifera > Demospongiae > Tethyida > Tethyidae > Tethya > Tethya wilhelma. The sequence continues at coordinate 16,431,414 of CAXIPT010000002.1, read as the reverse complement.
TAGCAATCACATCTAGGAGGAGTGCCAATAGGGGCAAATCCCAAAGGGCAAAGAAGCATCGTCACATTGACATAGACTGGGGTGGCTAGGAGTTGAGGTGAAATGGTACCATCATTTTGTTCTACATACTTTTGCAGTGTTTTAATATTACCATAGGTTGATACACTGACTTCTGTTGCCGTCAGTACAATAACTTCCTCTTTAATTTGTTGGCTGAAAGGATGGAATAATTCAACAATGTACAGCTCATATGATCTCTTATTCCATATGTGTATCGATACTGCTGAGATAGACTGGCTTTATATCCATTCAATGGTAAAAATTGTGCATAAACTGATCCTCTGGTAGTTCCAAACTCACTACCCACGATAACTGCTGAGATGTTGAACTCCTCACTAGGTGCTGCCTGTATGCTGTGAAATATCTGTGATGCATTAGAGCAGCCTTAAACTGTCCATCTGAATGACACAAACAAACACGAGTTGGTATGGATGAAACTAGTGACAGATTATACCTTTGAGATGATTGAAAGTGGAAAAATTTTTGAGCAACAAGACCAGTCAGTGACCAAGTGCTATCATTTCCTGCTGTACAAAAACTTTGTAGTGATGTACCAAACACATGGTCTCCACCATTGAAAGCTATGTTCTCAGCAAAGGTCAAGGAATACTCTCCTATAATATCAGAAAGTAATTGATAGAAACAGTTAGTTTTTGTCTGCCTATAATTGCCTGAATATAATCCTGTACTCAACTGTTCTACATATATAGCACCCCCAACATCAGTAGCAGAGTTATTCCTGAAGACTACGTTTGAGCCATTAGTAATTTTAATAGTGGAAAGGGTTAGTGATAATGCTCCTCCTTTGGCTGCGATGTTGTTTTCAAAGTCAACATTACCAGAGAAAGTAAATGTACTCTGATATGCCTTAATGGGTGATCCTGTATTGTTCACAAAATGACAATTGAGTATTGAAACATGTCTGATGCTATAAATGAGCTAATAACAGCAGATGATTCATGAGCATAATTGTTCAAGAACGTTGAGTCTTCAAACTGTACGACGTGGTATGTATATTGTTGTTCATCACTACCATCAGAATCAATGGATATCACAGTGTCAGCTGATTGTATGTTAGGAGAAAGATTTGTGGACTCATATGTGTTGTTGAATATGCTACAGTTTTCATTGTAATGCTAAGACCAGGATATGCAGAATTAATCAATGAAATATATAATGCTCCTGCTTTGTGGTTAGAAATTGTGCTATCTGTTATATACACATATGCCCATCTATCATGTCCATGATCTCTAGACAAATGCCAGTGTGATAAGGACGGGAAAATACACTCTTAGTGATGTTAATTCTATTGTTAAGCCTATAACTGGTGATGTAGAGATCACAAACTAGATCAGCATCATCATAAACAGGACAAAACAGTAACGAATCAGTACCAATGTCCTGAACAGTGCTGTTATACATTTGTAATGATAACCCTCCCTTACCTTCTTTAATCTTTATGGGAGTGGTTATAGCTCATTAGAACAGAAGGATGAACTTAGAATAGAAATATTCAGGGTTGAGTAGCTTATGTCAATATCAATATAAAAGAACATCTGAATTCACTCTCCACTATATTCAGGTTGCCAGAGAAACCATCAGCCAGTGAGAAAACAGTACTACTATTTAAAAGTACTCGTTCTAAAATTATTTGGGGCCCAAGAGTCGCAAACATGGTGATGGAGTATCTTGTAAGAATATCAGAGTGATGTTGTGTTTGGGATCAAAGTAGGAAGTGTTGCTGAGCTCGAGAGCATAGTGGTCAACAGTGGAGCATGGCTCACCAACAGGGCAGTCAGGGTCTGAGGGGCCAGTAGGGTAGTCTTTTGCCTTGCATAATTATATTGGACCATCGCAGAATAGGCACAACAAGAGAGCCAGGAATGGTAAAAACTTAATTACTTTAACGACATCTTCAGCCTCAGTCTGAGGGTATAGAGGTCAGTAAACTGGGTTCATAGGTCAAGCAAACTCTGTAGTATCATAGATCATAGAAAATAATTGGGATGAGCCTGAGCTTGGACATTGAAACATTGATGCATGCATTCATGCATGACATGGACCAAACTGGAAAGAACTAGGATACTTAAATTACATGAAAACTAAAAATAAATATTCTGGCCTCAGACTTACTGCACCCAACCACACAATTGAATTCGCAACACCCAGCCACACAACAACGCATGGTTATTGGAGAGTATTAACTTAGCCAAAATGGCTACTCAACCAGTCTACGGTAGATATATATAGTCTCCACATATAGAGCACTGTAGTGTGGCACTGGATCATATGCATTTCACTGCATGGCCTAATAATTCACATATAGAGTGTCAGTGATCATGCAATCATGTACTTAGAGGAGTAGCTCTAGCTAAATGAAATCTAAATTTTAGTATATACCCAGACCCCTTTTTTCAATTATTAGTAGATCTATAGGTGGAATAGGAAGGGAGAGAAGCCTTCTTTCTCCTTCCCCTGAATTCCTGTCCCGCCTACTAATAACGATCTGGGCACCAGACTAGAATATAATACTGCTCTCATTTAAGACAACAACTAACTTGATCTTTTCATGCTTGCATGCAGCTTGATCTCTTGGTGTACATTCTTCAATTTTGCATGTACCCAAGTAAATATATAGAAGTAGGGATGATGATTTTTTTGCAGCCTAACATGCACCATGGATACTATTATATCCATGCATGCACAAATTATGTGTCAGTTTTGTATGATAGCAACAGCATACAAATTATTCCATTATTTATTCAGTGTGAGTGTAACAGAGACACTGCATTCCAAAGTCTATAAAGCTTGCTAAAGGTTTGTGCCGCCCATAACATCTTTAGTTTTAATGTGGATTGAATGGTGATTAACTTTATTGGTTATAGTATTGACTAGGGATTTGCAAATATTTCATATTAGGTATGTGTTGATCAACAAGTAAACAATTTTTGTCTATTCATGTTTACTGCACATCGTTTGTCATGCATCTGAATTCCTGCAATGTAATATTATGGTTGAGGTGATGACTTTGGCTGGAGATCACCTCATGTGTACTTGTAAGTATAGCCTGTCTGCTTGCATGCTGCTGGTTCATAATATGGTTGCATATACACTCTTCAAAATTAAAGCATGTATAGTTTGTAAATCCCATATGATTAGAGCGAACTTTGTGCTGCCTGCAACTCCATTTATATAAGCTTGTTGGTGTGCATTTACAATGATTCCATTTATTGGGTGGGCCTGTTTGTTTCCTGCTCTATGACATGTAATACAACAACAGTCCTCACCACTTTATTAGCATTAGTGAAAGTAATATATGGCCATGGAATACACCACATGGGAGCTGTGTTATTGTAAGCAAGTCTACTCAGGACACTATACTGCATATACATACAGTACTATAGCTGCCATGGTGTAATACAACTAGGGTGATGTAAAGTTTGCAATTCCTTTAGCTAGAACAAGATATTATTCATTTGGCACTATTGCATGGATTCAATATACCTTGAACTGTTTACTATGCACATTCTAATGATTAGCAATTTGTGATGTTTAGAAATGTGTGCTTTATAGCTATATTTGAACCAATCTACATGTGCACATGTATGCACCCATGCATGGGGGTGTCTGTGTGTGCGCATAATTCATGAAGCACAAACAACTATGTTTATGAATTATGGTCAATGACCACATAATGCAACACCTATATAGGGTGAGCATTGTAGACAAAGCTAAATCCTGAGACATTGCTATATATGTGATGTAATGTAGTGTGATCATGAATGATGTTAATGACCATTAGTCACAGTGAAAAAAACAATGTTTTGGAAATGTGAACTGTTGCAATCGTGAATTTCTAGTAATTTTTTGACAGCTTGGTTTCAAGTTTCTCTGTAACAATAGTCTGTTGACTTTCTGTATTATAGTTACACAAACCAGAGTATTATGCTCTTCACTACATTCACTGATGGGATTTTCTACTGTGAATTAAACTCTCCCTGATTCATTTGAGTCTCACATGCTCTGGGCTGGAGTGCAGGATCTTATCTGGATTCTATCGTTGTGTAACAATTGTGCTATCATGATGCTGTAGGTCAAACTCCTGACAATGTGTGAAGACAAAGTTAATTTGTGTGACATACAAAAACTTACTGTCTGTATGCAGAATTATAGTGACTGACTAAATTGCAACTAAAGAATTGTCAATGAGTGATACTATAGCTACTCTAGTGATGACACAAATCTATTATGGAGTATAATTATAAGTGAACTTATGGACAGAAAGTTAGTCGGAACTGTCCTTCAAAACACAAATTATTACATCTATATTATGAAGCATGTTGATCGGTAAAAGTAATAAAGGAATCGAAGTTTAATTCTATAAAATTAATGTGGGCAGAAGAGGATATAGTGTGTATATAAAATTAGCAAATAATTATAATACAGTCAGTGGTATAAAAAGTATGGATGACCATGCAAGAGAATTATTGTGCGATAAATATTATAATGATGTGGTTAAAATGCTTGTGAATTTATTATGATAATTATATTTACTGGTGAGCTTGAGGAGGATTTGGAGACACTGTGGCTGAATTTGTTCCTGAGTCTTCTCTTGGTCTCTTTGCTGGAGGTGGCTCAACAGAGGCAGACTCTTGGCGCTCACTGACTCCACCACTACTGGTACTAGTAGCAGTTGTGGACGACGTCACGGTCACAGTTTCAGTTGCTGCTGTTGATAGGTCTGTTTGTGTGCATGAAAGAAACAAGACCAGGTCATGTTATGGTCTAGCAAGTATATCTATGAAGAGAAGTTACCTGGTAGACTGATTGGAGCTATGAGTTGTCCTGTTGGAGTGGTTGGAGGAAACAGGAATGCTCCAGGGAAGTTTGGTGAAGGAAGGGCTGTATGCAAACAAGAGCATTTATTAAGTTTGTGGTCTAAACTATACATAGTGCTTCACATGAAGTGCATTTGAATCACACTACTGAACTACTCTACTATACCTACCTGCCAGCATTGCTGACGTAGGATAGTTGAGCATGCTGACACTTTGTAGTGAAATGTTTTCGCTGTTGGGCATGTTCAGTGGGACTGGTTTGCTCCCTTTGCCCCCTCCACCAACAACCACTCCCACTCCACCAGTGGGTTTGAATGGCTTGCTGGGAGACACTAATGGTGGTGTGTTGAAGTTGAACACTGATGAACTCCCTGGACCAGTGGGAGTAGCTGGTAGTGGTCCTGGTGAAGCTGTTGCTGTATAACAACACAAAATGTTGAATTAATGTCATTTCCACTCATGGGTGCACATGTATGTCTTACCAGTGGGATGAAAGAAGAATCCTGGTGATTGGGGAATGAAGTGAATAGGGTTGACTGCCATTGCTGCACTGTTNTTGAACCAATCTACATGTGCACATGTATGCACCCATGCATGGGGGTGTCTGTGTGTGCGCATAATTCATGAAGCACAAACAACTATGTTTATGAATTATGGTCAATGACCACATAATGCAACACCTATATAGGGTGAGCATTGTAGACAAAGCTAAATCCTGAGACATTGCTATATATGTGATGTAATGTAGTGTGATCATGAATGATGTTAATGACCATTAGTCACAGTGAAAAAAACAATGTTTTGGAAATGTGAACTGTTGCAATCGTGAATTTCTAGTAATTTTTTGACAGCTTGGTTTCAAGTTTCTCTGTAACAATAGTCTGTTGACTTTCTGTATTATAGTTACACAAACCAGAGTATTATGCTCTTCACTACATTCACTGATGGGATTTTCTACTGTGAATTAAACTCTCCCTGATTCATTTGAGTCTCACATGCTCTGGGCTGGAGTGCAGGATCTTATCTGGATTCTATCGTTGTGTAACAATTGTGCTATCATGATGCTGTAGGTCAAACTCCTGACAATGTGTGAAGACAAAGTTAATTTGTGTGACATACAAAAACTTACTGTCTGTATGCAGAATTATAGTGACTGACTAAATTGCAACTAAAGAATTGTCAATGAGTGATACTATAGCTACTCTAGTGATGACACAAATCTATTATGGAGTATAATTATAAGTGAACTTATGGACAGAAAGTTAGTCGGAACTGTCCTTCAAAACACAAATTATTACATCTATATTATGAAGCATGTTGATCGGTAAAAGTAATAAAGGAATCGAAGTTTAATTCTATAAAATTAATGTGGGCAGAAGAGGATATAGTGTGTATATAAAATTAGCAAATAATTATAATACAGTCAGTGGTATAAAAAGTATGGATGACCATGCAAGAGAATTATTGTGCGATAAATATTATAATGATGTGGTTAAAATGCTTGTGAATTTATTATGATAATTATATTTACTGGTGAGCTTGAGGAGGATTTGGAGACACTGTGGCTGAATTTGTTCCTGAGTCTTCTCTTGGTCTCTTTGCTGGAGGTGGCTCAACAGAGGCAGACTCTTGGCGCTCACTGACTCCACCACTACTGGTACTAGTAGCAGTTGTGGACGACGTCACGGTCACAGTTTCAGTTGCTGCTGTTGATAGGTCTGTTTGTGTGCATGAAAGAAACAAGACCAGGTCATGTTATGGTCTAGCAAGTATATCTATGAAGAGAAGTTACCTGGTAGACTGATTGGAGCTATGAGTTGTCCTGTTGGAGTGGTTGGAGGAAACAGGAATGCTCCAGGGAAGTTTGGTGAAGGAAGGGCTGTATGCAAACAAGAGCATTTATTAAGTTTGTGGTCTAAACTATACATAGTGCTTCACATGAAGTGCATTTGAATCACACTACTGAACTACTCTACTATACCTACCTGCCAGCATTGCTGACGTAGGATAGTTGAGCATGCTGACACTTTGTAGTGAAATGTTTTCGCTGTTGGGCATGTTCAGTGGGACTGGTTTGCTCCCTTTGCCCCCTCCACCAACAACCACTCCCACTCCACCAGTGGGTTTGAATGGCTTGCTGGGAGACACTAATGGTGGTGTGTTGAAGTTGAACACTGATGAACTCCCTGGACCAGTGGGAGTAGCTGGTAGTGGTCCTGGTGAAGCTGTTGCTGTATAACAACACAAAATGTTGAATTAATGTCATTTCCACTCATGGGTGCACATGTATGTCTTACCAGTGGGATGAAAGAAGAATCCTGGTGATTGGGGAATGAAGTGAATAGGGTTGACTGCCATTGCTGCACTGTTGTTGTTGTTTCTGTTACTTGCTTCGCCATTAGGTAAGTGTGCAAATGCATTAGGATCTGGCATTCCTCCACTGCCTTGCACACCAGGGTAGGATGGATAGTGACCTTGCATTGGTGCTGTAAACTGAATGAATGGCATTACTGCTGTGGGGTAGACTGCATGAGGTGCCAATCCTGGTGTGATTGGCTTTGGTTTGTGAATTCCGGGAGGATTCATCGCTTCGGGTTTGATTTCGTGATGATTCATCGAGTTCATAGGAGGAAACGTGAAAAAGGAGGTTGAATTTGGAGCTTCTATTCCATGCTGTGATTGTGGCTGGCAAGACTGGATGACTGTGTCACTGCTACTGCATCTACTGACGGCACTCGTGGTGCTCCCTTCAGCTGGGCCATGGCCATGGCTGTGTCCTCCGTCTGGTGGAAGGTACCCTCCACCGATGAGTTGGCTGATGTTGGGAGTGAAAATGAGAGCTGGAGACTTGGGCACCAAGGGGCTCATGTGATGGTGAGGACCTGGTGGTCTTGGGAGGGCATAGAAAGTCTCCAGTGCATCGGCAGCCCTTCTTAGCAAAATATCCTATTCAGATTGACAAAATTAATGTAGTTTGAAGTTGTGCACTAATGCTTGCATGTACTATTCTTTACCTTGGGTATCTCCTCTATGTCATCTTGATTTCTGAGAAGCCGTTCCAGTCTAGTAAAGTTGTGTTCATATGAATTTGCATCAGGCTCTGTAAGTGATTAATGGTGGAAAATAATTTCATGCATCATGTATAATATGGTGTGCTACTCAGCATGAGACTCATACAACTCACCTGTGTAAAAGAACTTGCCAGGATTGGCAATACAGAACTGATTTCCTTTGAAGACCAATGTTATGTCAACCTCCCCCGGCCGAGGACTGTGAGGGGTTCTCACAGCTATTGCATTGGGACTCAGGAACTGCACAATTGTTAACAAAATAAAAGTAAAGCATTGATTACGATTACCAAGTCAGGACGATTCACTTACATCAGCGCTAGCTGGTAGAGTTCCAAACACAACTTCCATTCCCTCATAGAAGTTCATTCCCACAATACAGACTCTTGTTCCACCTGTGGTCAGCCCTTCACTGGGGTACACCGCAATGATATAAGGCTTGCCTGTGAATTGAAGACACATGCAGTGAATGACTGCAATACTACTATATTGTTATTGAGACATTTCTCTCTTGTTCTTTTACCATCTCCAATTTGGTCTCTGTAGGTGATGGTTGGCCTTCCTCTTCCGTGCTTGGAGTTGTTGTGGACAAACATGGCCTCAGAGCATGCGATGGGGTTTGGCTTTGATGGAGAGAACAGTGCAACCTACAGGAGGTATATGGCAGAGAGGAGGTGTATGGAGTAAGAGGTTTCATTGTAAGATTTATTAACTATTCATGTATCATATGTTAGCATGTTTTGTGTTGCATTAAATGTTTACCTGGAATCTTCTTCTTGAATCCTTTGGGTTGCCTGCATTCTTGAGACAATTCTGGTTGCACTTAACAAAGAACTTGAGACGGAAGCTGCACAATGGATTATCATGTACTCACAAACTTGATTGATACCAAAATGACACACTAAGATAGTACAATAACGCTATTGTCCTCCTATCCATAAAAGCATATACTTGCATTCATTTACTACTCCCTTTGGCTATAATGAGATTATGCCTTGGAGTAACTTGAGTTGAGTGATAGTGACCTGAACACATGTCACCACATAGTTGCCAGTTGTGATTACATAGTACAAGTTCATTACCTGTCCACAAGTATTGGATCTGATGGAGTGTCATTCTTGTTTCCACAAGATCTATGCTCCAAGCACCGGCTGCAGATTAGTTCGTGTGTTAGCAGTACCCTCCTGAAGTCAGGGTTCTTGCAAGTGCCCTCGTATGGAATCAGCTATGGGGAACATAACAAGTTTGAACATAATATCTAGAATATAGAACACACTCTGGACTATCACCTGGATACAGTTAGCTCTGAACCCTCAACCTCAATGTTGGGGGTCACATTGCCTATATAGACCACATTCCTACCCTGACCAAACATCAATGCATATTCTTAGCTTTTTTGTCAACATCTACTAAGAATTGTTTAACTACTGCCTCCATCAGAGCTTGGACATTCCAATCTTATGTCATTACTAATTTCCAACACCCATCCTGTCAACTCACTTACCAAAATATTTTTGCCACTAGGGAGATAATGGACTAATGGGGAAAACTACTTATCGCACTTAGAGAATAAGTGCTTTATTCACATGTGCATTGTGCAGCCCATGAGACTTTAATAGGAGTGGACACAATTATGTGTGCATGACATTTAGTGTAAGTGTATGTGGTACATTCTGACAATGTAGGTTGAAATTGGACACTAATTTAATTGGAGTAAAGTTTGCCTTCTAAGTCCACACCACTTCACTGTGAAATGTCTGCAGTAGTGCCACTGTCAACTGTTGCAGTGTGGGAGGTTCTCTTATGCTATGTCATTAATGTACAGGAAACATCATGTAGTATTTGTGCTACATGTGCACATGCAGTGAATACACATTGTGGTTGTGGCTTACATGCATGCTATGGGTATGCTCGCTAACAGTATCAGGCTGTCAAGAGTGTAATCCACCTCCTTGATGCTCAACTTGAAATAAGTTTCCAATAAAATTTCCCCTTCTTAAAGTTACTCAATGTGTGTTCCTCTATAATTGACCATCATACCTGTTTTGTTGATGAGTCAATCAGTCTCACGTACAGCTCTTCCTCTCTCTGAACACCTGTTTTGAGAGCACAGAACATTAGGGAGTTGTCCGGCAGTGTTAGGTTGTATAATGCAACTCACCATCTCTGTACCTGACCAGAAGTTTATAGACAAGACCATTTCTATACTCCAGTCCATTCTAGATTGAATAAGTATAGTGGTAGTAGTGAATCAATGCATGCACACACCTGGACATGTGAGCTTTGTTACTTACAGACGAAGTGTCGTAAAAATCTTTGAATGATGCTTTCTGTACTTCGACCCCTTGTTGCCTACCATCATACATTGAGATGATGAAATTGAAAAAGTTGCTCTTTCTCATGTTGTCCGGTGGCTGCTTCTCAAACTGTGCCGTCATTATTTGATGAAGTGTGTCTGTCCTGAAGAATGATATACACCCAGCCAACATAATTGAATTTCCTAAGCAGCTGCATGATTATATCCCAGCACAAGCATGCATACATGTTTCTACTTTAAATGGAGGAGAAGGACACTTTGTAGCCACACAATTAGCAACACTGTTGACCCCCCCACACTGACATGTCCCTTACACAGTAGGTGTTTTGTTCATCAATATTCATGAGGTTCATTACAGACACGGTATTGACCACATGTAAACAGTAATGCACTTAATTGTACAAACTGGGCTACCTGCCTACTCACAAATTTGCATTGCAGTTCAAACAAAGGAATCAGAGTGTAATAGGTGTCATCTGAATCATAGGTATGATCTTACTATGTTGAAATGCTCTACAGACTGTGTACAAATTAATCTAATTAGGATGTACATGTTTACAAGACATTAGCTAATCTTTGATTGATTCATTGTTTTAATTAAGATGTTTGTATATATCTTTTATCTTAGCTCCTATGACTCTCTACACTTCACCTTTGTGACATGTACACTTTGTAAAATTAAGGCAGGACACTCTTCTCTCTCTCTCTCTCTCTCTCTCTCTCTCTCTCTCTCTCTCTCTCTCTCTCTCAGTTGACTTACTCTGCATTGGATACAGCTGGTTCATCGTTGCTATCGGAGGCATCTTGGATCACTCCATTGGTTCCATTTGGCACATGACCTGTTGGTCCATTGGGAATGGGACTGGGCAAGTCAGCAACCTCTTCCATGGGGCTCAACCCACTGTAAGGCGATGCATTGCTGCCTTGATAGCTCTGTACACATGGAATTTTAGTCATTATGTGAAAAAATATTCATAGCATATCTTTCTATGTGCTCTTTATTGTGTGTTATTTTATACCGTACACATTACATTAATCTTTGTAAGATAATATACTGCTGTAGAATTGGTTTGAAGCTAAATACAGCGCAGGTCAGCATCTTTTACTATGATATTGATTGTGGAAGAACACTAAAATTCTTTTTAGTTCTTGTATTACTCGCATGAGTACTAACATGTATGACTGTCACACTTAACAGCCACTGCATGCCCTTGCATCCTCAATGACACCTGCTTGGTAGATTCCAAACTGAGTCATGGAATGTGGCTTCTAAACTGAGCACAAGATTGTAACAAGATTCACAGCAATCCAGGGAGATTTTGTTTCCATATTTTTCACCACATTGGATGCTTAACTAACCACCATTTCATACAAAAAGCAAAATATTTAGACTAGCTTCTGTTCCCAACAACAAGGAACTGAGTCAATTGGGTATATTATGTTTCAGTCCGCACAATGGTGGTCGCATAATCTTCAACTTACAACTTGGAGATATCTTAAACAAACAGTGGCCTACTAATGTGTACACATAGATTGTTTGGTAAATATCTCGACGAGAGTGTGGCACTCCTTTTAAGATGTTGGGGTAGTAAAGCTCACAATAATAATCACTGTTCATGCTAGCCACACATAGTGTGTATATGGTTCATGTGATAGATGACCAACAGGTGATAACTTGTGTGAATGCTTAAAGATTATAGTAATCTTGTGCCTGTGGTGTTACTGACTAGTTAGCACAATCATGCAACCTTTTCCTAATTGTCCATGAGCTATATGCCATGTTGGTGTGTTATTCTCTGTTTAACAATGCCTACTAGAATGAGAAACCAAGTTGACAAACTTGGTTGTCATAATAAGTTGTCAGCTTTCACAAACTAAGATATGGAATATAGAAGCTGTTGAATAGACAGTTGCATTCAGAAAGTATTAACTTCTTTGTTCAATTCACTTTTTTTTCACTTTCTCTATTATTTAATCCCTTTGTCCACTAGACTGCTCAGCCACCCATGTTGTTTTTCAATATCAAACCCTTCTGAAAAACTATTGGTAACAGAGGACTATAGAGCCTGAGGGCGTTGTGCGTACCAGTGTGCGACTTTATATGTATAGAAAGATGAGTCTTTGTAATTCCCTTATCGGAGATTGCATTATCAGCAACTAACCACAATCCATTGATATCATCAACTTGAAAATAATCTTTGGTTTCTTAAATTGACAAATATTATGCGCCTGTTAGTACATGGTACTTGGTCTTATCAGCACAATACAGATAATATCAAGAAATTGATAACAATGTTTTGTAATGTCACGACATTAGCATTTATTTTACGTTTTTGATAATTTTTTGAGCACAACTGTCTATGTACTTTATACCATGCAGCCAAATGTACACATCAGTTTGAACAGACGTATGTATACACACCTAAACCANCTCAGTTGACTTACTCTGCATTGGATACAGCTGGTTCTTCGTTGCTATCGGAGGCATCTTGGATCACTCCATTGGTTCCATTTGGCACATGACCTGTTGGTCCATTGGGAATGGGACTGGGCAAGTCAGCAACCTCTTCCATGGGGCTCAACCCACTGTAAGGCGATGCATTGCTGCCTTGATAGCTCTGTACGCATGGAATTTTAGTCATTATATGAAAAAATATTCATAGCATATCTTTCTATGTGCTCTTTATTGTGTGTTATTTTATACCGTACACATTACATTAATCTTTGTAAGATAATATACTGCTGTAGAATTGGTTTGAAGCTAAATACAGCACGGGTCAGCATCTTTTACTATGATATTGATTGTGGAAGAACGCTAAAATTCTTTTTAGTTCTTGTATTACTGGCATGAGTACTAGTATGTATGAGTGTCACACTTAACAGCCACTGCATGCCCTTGCATCCTCAATGACACCTGCTTGGTAGATTCCAAACTGAGTCGTGGAATGTGGCTTCTAAACTGAGCACAAGATTGTAACAAGATTCACAGCAATCCAGGGAGATTTTGTTTCCATATTTTTCACCACATTGGATGCTTAACTAACCACCATTTCATACAAAAAGCAAAATATTTAGACTAGCTTCTGTTCCCAACAACAAGGAACTGAGTCAATTGGGTATATTATGTTTCAGTCCGCACAATGGTGGTCGCATAATCTTCAACTTACAACTTGGAGATATCTTAAACAAACAGTGGCCTACTAATGTGTACACATAGATTGTTTGGTAAATATCTCGACGAGAGTGTGGCGCTCCTTTTAAGATGTTGGGGTAGTAAAGCTCACAATAATAATCACTGTTCATGCTAGCCACACATAGTGTGTATATGGTTCATGTGATAGATGACCAACAGGTGATAACTTGTGTGAATGCTTAAAGATTATAGTAATACTGTGCCTGTGGTGTTACTGACTAGTTAGCGCACAATCATGCAACCTTTTCTTAATTGTCCATGCCATGTTGGTGTGTTATTCTGTTTTAACAATGCCTACTAGAATGAGAAACCAAGTTGACAAACTTGGTTGTCATAATAAGTTGACAGCTTTCACAAACTAAGATATGGAATATAGAAGCTGTTGAATAGACAGTTGCATTCAGAAAGTGTTAACTTCTTTGTTCAATTCACTTTTTTTCACTTTCTCTATTATTTAATCCCTTTGTCCACTGGACTGCTCAGCCACCCATGTTGTTTTTCAATATCAAACCCTTCTGAAAAACTATTGGCAACAGAGGACTATAGAGCCTGAGGGCGTTGTGCGTACCAGTGTGCGACTTTATATGTATAGAAAGATGAGTCTTTGTAATTCCCTTATCGGAGATTGCATTATCAGCAACTAACCACAATCCATTGATATCATCAACTTGAAAATAATCTTTGGTTTCTTAAATTGACAAATATTATGCGCCTGTTAGTACATGGTACTTGGTCTTATCAGCACAATACAGATAATATCAAGAAATTGATAACAATGTTTTGTAATGTCACGACGTTAGCATTTATTTTACGGTTTTTGATAATTTTTTGAGCACAACTGTCTACTTTATATATACCATGCAGCCGAATGTACACAACAGTTTGAACAGACGTACGTATATACACCTAAACCACTAACAGTCTTTAATCAACACCTCATCATTTGAGTTGTAGTACATGTGGCTAAGACTTCCACAATAGCATTGTACATTGTTCTAAGGCTTTTTTTTTTCCAAATAATGATCCCAACCATGATATGCTACAGTGATATGAACCTTTTGCTCACAAGTTTTTTGTGGTGGTTGGTTTCATGTGACCAATGGCTATATGACTGTAGATCTAATGTGATTGTGTACTGCTCTTAACTATACTTTCAATACACCAGTATGTAGAGATGTCCCACCATGATCCTCTGGGGATCACTGATGGACATTTATTTGAAGATGATACAGATGGACAGCTGATTGTGGCTGTAACCAAATGCTAGGTAGCCAGTAAGCTAAGAAGGTGGTGTGGTTAACAGTAACGTATCATTACATGTCTTCTACTTAACTACGCGTGTACCGGATAGTAGCTGGCCGACATGCATGGCTTCACCTATAACCAGACCCTCCCCCCTTTGTGCACTCATAACCGCTCACCATTGTTTTATAAACTCTGCTCTGAGCTGGTTTTCCAAACTGAGTCCAAATCTTGTCGCTTCTCCAGTTACCACTCAATCTCACAGCGCTGCACACTGTATTAGTCGACTCAAGTCTGCTGCTCTTGTCTCGGTAAACTGTGTCACGTCAACTGATTAGATGTTGCTGATAGCAACTGTAAATGAAGGGCTTCTGCAACTCTACCGCAATTCGGTCGGGCTCTGCTTTCAGAGCTCTGCCACTTGAAGGAAAAGTGAGTTTATACGCAGCACTCCTCGGTGTGAAGGAGAAATTCCTTTCTGTAGTATTTAGTGGGGCTGTGGGAGTCATGAATATTGCTTCACACACGAACACAATGGGTCCTCCACCCCCTTTTGCTCCCATTAGGGGGCGGGGTACGTCGTTTAAAGTTAGTTGGGCGTTTACGGGTGCACGTGAGAGCCTGCTGACAAATCAACTCTCCACGTGGAGTGCAGACATAAAACTGGAACAACTCTGCCAAGATGATGGTAAGGATTCTAGCTGTTACGATATAAAGTATGTCTCCATTCTCATGAACCTAATCTCTTTTTGTTGCTAGTGATATGGTTAGGTTCAATATAAATATCATTGGAAAATAAGAGATCTTGACACTGATCTTTAGATCTAGCTGTGATTTGAACACTTTTATGTTATGATTTTCCAGCAACCACCGATAATTCTGCTCAAAGAGGGCACAGATACTTCTCAGGGGAAGCCCCAGATCATTAGTAACATCAATGCCTGTGAGGTGGTGGTGGGTGCAGTGGCGTCCACTCTAGGTCCTCGTGGGATGGACAAACTGATAGTGGATGGACATGGTATGTACATGTGGATAGAATTATACACACTACCATTAGATTCTTTTACTGTGTTCTTGAAAACTCAAGAATCTATAATATGTTACAGTGCTATTTACCGAAAATGTGAAAGGATTTAAGTTTGGCTATTTTTGTTGTTAAATTATCGGCATTTTAAATTTAGCAATTATTCTCCTATACACAATAGTATTAGAAACGTTTTGTGTACAATTTATTTGGCGAGCCCAATATAATGTACTGCCAGTACTTTCAAATTTAGAGTGTAGCATTTGAATGGGATGGATGTCCATTGTGTAGATGACCAAGTATGTACATGTAGATCATACTTTCATGAAGGTAGAGAAAAAATATTACATGCTGTACAGCCACTTCATACATTTGCTTCTGTCTGTGGTCAGAACCTGGGAATTAGAGGTGTATCATAATAGCTGGCAGCTGTTTAACTTGAACATTGTTATCTCCTCAACTGTGGTGGAGATTCTCTTTTTTCCTTCTTTCCCCACAGGGAAGACCACCATCTCCAATGATGGCGCTACTATCATGAAACTCCTGGATGTTGTCCATCCAGCTGCCAAGACCTTGGTGGATATCTCCTTGTCACAAGATGCTGAGGTACAAAGTTTCTATGGTGTACTATTTATAGCTAATCACTGCTTTTTTTTGGAAAACATCTGTGGAGTACTCTACTATAGAGCAGCATTACTTTAATTCACATGTAATCGCGTGGATGTAATTTATCCCCCTCTTGTAGGTTGGAGATGGAACAACGTCAGTAGTACTGCTGGCTGGGGAGATTCTTAAGAACTGCAAGCCATTTGTAGAGGAGAATGTCCACCCACAGATCATCGTGAGAGGAGTGAGAAAGGCCATCCAACTCTCAATGAAGAAGATCAAGGAAATAGCGGTCCATGTAAAGAGAGAAGACCCAGAGTTAGTTTTGATATAATATGTACCGTATACCACTTAATTTTCATATGTACTTTTTCGTTGAACATTTTTTTGCGGATAACATTCAATCCATGAAAAACCTAAGTTATATACCGTATAGCCAGAAATATTGACGGAGATTTTAATATGACGGTTTGAAATCGTTAAGTTTGAATCCGCCAATATTTTGGGCGCCATACAGTGTTCCAAATGAAGAGAACAAACTTGTATATGAATGTATTATGCGCACGCGCAAGTCGTCAAATTTAAATTCGTCAATATTTTTATTTTACGTATATATAGTATGTTTGATTGTACTCCAGTTGTCCTCTGATCATACAGTTTGTATGTGTATGCATGTTTACATCCTGCCTGTGATGGTGCCTCTATTGATGCTTTAGGGAGCAAAGGAGTCTACTCATCAAGTGCGCAGCTACAGCACTCAGCTCAAAGTTGATAGCACATCAGAAGGACTTCTTCTCCAAGATGGTTGTGGATGCTGTCTCGTTGCTGGATGCAATGCTACCGCTGAACATGATTGGCATAAAGAAGGTGCAGGGAGGATCGTTAGAGGTATGTGCCTGTACTTTGACAGTCGTAGTGTTTTTCATACCAAATGGTATCAATTTCTGTTTGAGCCAATTTTCAATTATCTACTTTTGTCTACTCATGTGATATGGACACTACCAATTTTATTGTGGGTAAATTTGGCGAATTTGCGTTTTAGCATTACTGGTGAATTTGAATTGATGATTCAGCCCTACATGCTTCATTCTTAATCATATGTAAAAATATGCATGCATATAATTTGCCAAGTTGCCAAATATAATTCACACCAAATTTACCCACTATATTGTGGTAACTTGCATGCTCTTGGCTATATCTATCTGTTGTGATAGCATTTACCTGGGATCTTATCATCCTTCTTGTAGGACTCCAGACTGATTGCTGGAGTGGCTTTCAAAAAGACCTTCTCCTATGCTGGTTTTGAGATGCAACCAAAACGCTACGAGAAACCAAAGATTGCTTTGTTAAATGTTGAGTTGGAATTGAAAGCTGAAAAGGAGAATGCAGAACTTAGAATCGAGAATGTTGAGGTAAGAAATTAGATCTGGTAAGTGGTCGCCAATATTGTGTGCACAGTATATAATATACTGATTGTTACAAGTGGTTGTACCTGCCACTTTCCAATTATTGCCTCCATGTTCTGTACTTAGACTGTTGTGGTTACCATTGTACTTGTTAAGAATCAATTTAGCAGCATGGCTTCTCTGTGTATTACACACTTCCCTTGGTCTGTAGCCTCATTTCTCTTGCAATTAAGTGTGATAAATTATTGTCTGGCCCAGTGTCTCCCTGGTACCTTAATGCCTGATCCAGCATGGAGATATAATATTTTAATTGTAATTATGTAGTCTTGTTGTATAGACTATCTTGCACATAATGCACTGGTTCAAGGGGCACACATATCCTGAGATTCACACTTGCAATAATCTCTTTCCTTGTATTCACTACTTCTCCACTCCAGGAGTACCAGCGAGTGGTGGACGCGGAGTGGACCATCCTCTACAACAAGTTGGAGAGCATTGTAGCCAGTGGTGCCAAGGTGGTGCTGTCCAAGCTGCCCATTGGAGATGTTGCCACACAGTACTTTGCTGACAGGTAGGTTGCCTAGGAAATGAGACGTATAAAGTGGTGGGCAATGAATTCGAGATCAGAGGCAGAGAGGGAGCAGGTGGTTAGTTGTGGCCGGGCATAAAATGGCCTCTCTCTTTATGGTTGGTTTGAAGGCTCTGTAGGAAATGATTGTATTATGGAGGGTCAATTGGAGAGAGAATCGCTGATCTAATTCTGCAGTGATGCTCTATTGTACCTTTTCACCCGTACCAAAGAGACTGTACAGTTTTCCCACAACATGTGAATAGAAGTGATGCATGGAGTTTATGAAATAGTGGTCGTACTAACTTGATAGTGGGTAGCATTATAAGGTGGTGTCAATGATGCATCTGGGATTGGTAGGTTATTCATCTCCAGTGTGTCTCACCCACATGTGTGGTAAATGACGCTGCACCATATATGGAACTACATGTTTGCTGCACGTCTGCCCAAGTCTGCTACCCAGCCCGGTGGAATTGCACTATGACACCTTAAGGTTTCTGGTTGGGTGGACATCAAAAAGCACTAATAATGTTTTTTGCACTGCCCTAATTGCTATTATTGTGTAAGCAAACCTCTATTGCTCTATGTTGTGTGTCCTTCCTTATCCCCACTGGATGCTGTGGTGGGAAAGGACACCTGGTGGATCTTTGATTGTGTTCTTTGATAAATCAAAGTCTGTTTGTAAATCAGACCTGTGTTTGCAAATTGTGGTATACTCTCTCCATTATAGAGTGTACCAACTCTATGAAACAGCTCAGGTTTTGTCTGTTACTCTTTGTTTTTAGCAGTAACACTGGATCGGAATAGTCTCGTTCTGGGCTCTCCGCTCTCCCCGAAGAGAGGAGAGCCTGGGAACGAGGCTAGGATAGGAAGGAAGGTTGTCCTTGTATCATGGTTGTGGTTACGTCTGAAATACCTGTATACCCTGTGTTGGAATGGTGGGATCCTCCACTATCATGTCTCTTGGTGCCAAGGATGGTATTATCTCATAGCTTAATAATTAATTGTCTGTCTTTTGCAGGGATATCTTTTGTGCTGGTAGGGTGGTGGAGGAGGATCTTCGTAGGACAATGAAAGCTTGTGGTGGAGCGATCCAGACGTCTGTTGGTGATCTCAATGAAGGGGTGTTGGGTACGTGTGAAGTGTTCCAGGAAGAACAGATCGGAGGAGAAAGGTATGTGTTTGTGTGTGTGTGTGTTGGGGGGAGGGGAGGGAGTGTGTGCATGAGGGGATGTGAATGAGTCTCAGTGAGCTATACAGGTGCACACATTATAGTTATTATCATGAGCACAGCTATTTTATAATTGGGGAACTGTAATAATGGGATTCTTGTTAATGCTTATTCAAGCACTTCCCACTGGTGTACACAGCATCCTACTGATGACAATAGGTTAAAGCACTTTAAGTCCTTCTGTCCTCGACCTTGTGGTTGATAGTTGCTAGGAATATAGAGGGGATGTGTTTGACTTAGACTGATTCCATCTAGTTGTAGCTGACACACATGCACACACAGTCTGAGATTGGGAAAGAAATTGTAGTTTGGTTTTGTGTAGAATTATGATAGACCTTGTTTGAGACTGATCACTCCCTGATAGTTGTACTATCTTGGGTTCTGTGGTGGTGTTAGTGAAGTGAACTGCATGACAACAACAACAGAGATAGCCCTCCGCCTCTGTTACATGTGAATGTGGCTTATAGTAGCACACTATTGGATGAACCATCATTGGTGGAGCAATATATTAGATCTCATGCTGATCGACTGACTCTCATATTATTGGACTTGTAGCTATTTAAACAAGTACATGCATGCGTGTGAACTCAGCACTGAGAAGTCCTTTCAGTCAACCGTTCATGTGTTGAATCGCAAGAATTTTGAGCGTGATTAAATTAATGCGTAATTGAGCTAGCTCTGTCACCAGGTGCACAATGGTGGGGGTGAGCATTAATTAGAAAGAACACCAACCCTCTTGTATTACTGTACAATGTAATTATTTTGTTCAAAGTTCCAAGAAAAACTTAGAGAGAAAATTTTCGTTCGTGTTTCATCAAATTTGTATGTTATCAGTGTTTCCCCCAAAGAGGGGTAGGGGGGCGCTCCCCCCTCCTTTCAATTTTCTCCTTCCCATATAAATACATATAAAACTACTATTTTTCAGAGGATTTTAAGCAATTCGACCCACTTCCCCCCCTCTTTACTTTTGTCCTGGGGGAAACACTGGTTATGGTTACAAGTTAGTCACACGAAAGAGATTCAGCTCAGGCAGAGTTTAAGTATGTGTGTATTTGGCTAGCTCCTCTGAGGGCTAGTCAGTGGATGTTGCCTATTCCAGGGCTAGAACAGTTGCACACAATCATTATGATGCCATATTATCTACTTACACATTATGCTATCAATGTTACTATAGATACAACATTTTCACCGGGTGTCCTGAAGCTAAGACTTGCACTCTGATTCTACGTGGTGGAGCTGAGCAGTTCATTGAAGAGACGGAGCGCTCCCTCCACGATGCCATCATGATAGTCAGGAGAGCTATCAAGAATGATGCTGTTGTAGCTGGTGAGGATATATGTTGTCTAAATTTGTAAAATCGGATTCAATCATTGCATGAGTGTTAACATCCCTAGCTATAGTCCATCACATGTACTCTCATGATGTCCTCTCANAACAACAACAGAGATAGCCCTCCGCCTCTGTTACATGTGAATGTGGCTTATAGTAGCACACTATTGGATGAACCATCATTGGTGGAGCAACACTTCAGATCTCATGCTGATCGACTGACTCTCATATTATTGGACTTGTAGCTATAGGTGCTATTGCACGGAAGTTGTACGCGTAGTAATTTACACCGTGTAGTGAAGCCATAATGTTCGTAGAACAATATGCGTGTATTAAAATGTGCGACCACGTGCAGTTTGAATTTGAACGCTTACAAGACATGATGAGCAGTAAAAGCACACCAAGAGAAGGAACGGGGAAGAAAGAAGCTAAATGAGTGTAAGCCTAAGCGCATAAGTATGTCAAATAGCTGCAGCTTGCCACGTGGTCACAAAGAAAAATTATGCGTACGTTGGAGTCAACGCGAAAATAGGAGCGCAAATTGCATTCCAATGACGTATTTTCAACCAATGAAATTTCAGTATTGATTTTTGGGCCATTTTTTCAAAAAGTTGCCGCTTCCGTGCAATAGCACCTTTAAACAAGTACATGCATGCGTGTGAACTCAGCACTGAGAAGTCCTTTCAGTCGACCGTTCATGCGTTGAATTGCAAGAATTTTGAGCGTGATTAAAACAATACGTAATTGAGCTATAGCTCTATGTCACCAGGTGCACAATGGTGGGGGTGAGCATTAATTAGAAAGAACACCAACCCTCTCGTATTACTGTACAATGTAGTTATTTTGTTCAAAGTTCCAAGAAAAACTTAGAGAGAAAATTTTCGTTCATGTTTCATCAAGTTTGTACGTTATGGTTACTAGTTAGTCACACAAAAGAGATTCAGCTCAGGCAGAGTTTAAGTATGTGTGTGTTTGGCTAGCTCCTCTGAGGGCTAGTCAGTGGATGCTGCCTATTCCAGGGCTAGAACAGTTGCACACAATCGTTATGTTATCTACTTACACATTATGCTATCAATGTTACTCTAGATACAACATTTTCACCGGGTGTCCTGAAGCTAAGACTTGCACTCTGATCCTACGTGGTGGAGCTGAGCAGTTCATTGAAGAGACAGAGCGCTCCCTCCACGATGCCATCATGATAGTCAGGAGAGCTATCAAGAATGATGCTGTTGTAGCTGGTGAGGATATATGTTGTCTAACTTCATAGAAATGTGAATCGATTACTGAGTGTTAACGTCCCTAGTTTATAGTCCATCACATGTACTCTCATATGATACACTCCTCATTGTGTTGTGTTGTATTGTGTGTGTGTGTGTGTGTGTGTGTGTGTAGGGGGTGGTGCAATCGAGATGGAACTCAGTAAATATCTACGAGATTATTCCCGAACTGTGGCGGGAAAAGAGCAACTGATCATTGCAGCTGTTGCTAAGGCTTTGGAGGTTATCCCTCGGCAGCTCTGTGACAATGCTGGCTTTGATTCCACCAATGTGCTCAACCGACTGAGGGAGAAGCATGCCAAAGGTACATGTACAGTTTGGGATTGTTTGAATTAGCATACTCCACCATACTTTTGCCTAATGTAAGCTTAAACTGAAACCCACTGTTATGATGTTGTTGATTTTGACAAAGTGTATACTTACTCTGTAGCAGGGTTTGTATCCATGTGTGTTGTGTAGTGATGTGTTTGTTGATATCTTAGTGTGTGGATGTAAATTGCTAGATCATCACCACTAACTATGTTTGTCTTGCTGTAGTGTACAAGCATCCCAGTGTGTGCTTTGTGTGTGTGGTGTATGTCTGTGTAAATGTTTTTGTCTTGAATAGCTTATCTCTTGTTTTCTCTAGTAAAAGCTAAGTTATTTTTTGAGTAGTTACCCTGCATTATTTGTTTTTGCCTTTCTTGACTTCTTTGTGCCCTCATTCTGGTTGGATGCAGTGTTTACACCCTGGATATGTGTAACCTTATCTTAATGGTTGCAACCAAATTTTTCCCCCATTATACACTGTTGCCTAGGAGATTGAAAGTCTTACCAACCAGAGTGGTGTACCTCACTTCACCCCTTCATGTGTCGTGAAGGTGTGGTGCTGGTGTGCTAGGTATAACACAGCACATGGATAATTAAAGTGTTAATCTTGGAGCATAGTTTTCCATTAAAGGAACTGTGTCACTATATAAGCACTGTTTGTTACTAAAAATAAAACATGTGCTGTTTTTGACATTTTATGACCATTTGTGACGGTTTTGTTTTGTTTCTAGCGCAATCTGGGTGCCATGTTCGGATACTAGCTCCATGTACATACGTGTATTGGTTTGTCAACAAAAAAAAAACCATTACAAAACGTCACGCATTATTTATTTTTGGTAACAAAACAGCGCTTATATAGTGACACAGTTCCTTTTAAACAAAACAGGAGTACTCACTTCGGAGTTTGGACTTAGTTGCTGCATGACCTATGATATTCACAAGCCACCACTTGAACTCCCTTGGTTACTATCAACAGAGGAGGTTACAATGGCTTATTTCCTTTCCATACAGGAGCCAAATGGTATGGTGTTGATATCATGAAGGAAGACATTGCTGATAACTTCGAGGCTTGCGTATGGGAGCCAGCTGTGGTTAAGATAAATGCACTCACTGGAGCAGCTGAAGCAGCTGGCCTAATTCTTTCAGTGGATGAGACCATCAAGAATCCCAAGTCAGGAGCTGCTGATGGTCCTGGTGGGGCTCTGCCTGGGCGAGGCAGGGGGAGGGGCCGACCCATGTGATGAACCTTGTCTGACTCTAGGAGTGTACATTGTCATAGCTGTATTGTTATGAAGCCTCTCATTATTGTATCTAGTGAAAGCTTGGTATTTGAATCATGTTATATATAGTGTATTGTTATTATCAATGACAGCAATTAATGATTTGACTGATGGAACATGAAAGAATTGCGTGTGCACAACAATAAAAAGAAATTATGACAAAACAGTTGAGATGATGAGTACAGGTACAGTCATGATCAATGGAAATTATTCTCAGAGAATATATATATTAATATTGTGATTGTGGGCTGGCCAGAGGTGAGTAAAGATAAGAAATAAATTATTGTTATAGCATAACAATTATTATTAGAGGATAATACTATAAGCATTTGACCTCATTCTCAGCACTATCTTTTAGTGACGATCTCCAGGACTCAGCCTCTCTTGACAACCTGTTGAATTTTTTAGGATTCAATTCTGACACGTCACAATCTTCTAAACATTTACTAGAGCTAGATACATTGTACAGATGAGCACTAACAACTTGACCATTTTTATAGTTGGCAATAAGTTTCAAGTCACGATGGAGTGCAGCTACTGTGTACTTGCTATCAAAGTCTCCCTTGATACTAAATGCCCACATGATTATGTGCTGCCTACGGTTTATTTTTCGTTTCAAATGTGGCAGAATAGATATGCCATCAAGGCTTCTATTTGGTGGAGGTACACCGACTATCTCACAAATGGTTGGCAGGAAATCGTTGGATACTACAGGATAGTCTGAGACCCTGTTCTTCTTTATCATCGTAGGCCATTCAATAATTCCAGGGACTCTGATTCCTCCTTCAAAGAGTGTTCCTTTTCTTCCCCTTAGCCCTCCTGTACTCCCGGGAGTTCTATTCTCAGGACCATTGTCGCTGGAGAACCAGATCATGGTGTTCTCGCTCAAATTGTATTGCTTCAAGAGTTGTCTAACACGGCCAACAGCTTTGTCAAGAGCAGCGATGGTGCTGTAATAGTCTATCTCTTTTGTGGAGAATCTTTCTGGATTCATTTTGAGCACAGACTCCATGGAATCAATTAGCGGAGGAAAGGCAATGAAACGTTTATGGACAGCATGAAAGGGAATATAGGCAAAGAATGGCTGTCGAGTAGAGGCATTGGACTGGGTATTTGCAAGAAATGATTCAAACTCGTCAACAATAAATTCTGAATCGTCTTTGTTTATCAACTCACTGTGGCCCTGTACGATTCCAGAAGAGTTTTTTGAATAATAGTTTGTGCAAGGAGGAGCTCCCTGTCTACTGTAGTGTCCCAATACACACTGAGATGTGTTGAAGCACCCACAGTTTGGTGTCGATGTAGGGACAGCACGTTCTGTCACTTTCCACACATCAAAGCCATGCTCACACGGACTTGATGGAGACCAGCGAGGATGGCCGTGTGGCAGGTGCTTTAAGTCACCAAGGTGCCATTTGCCAAACACAGCGGTATGATAACCTTGTTCCTGTAAGATCTCAGCAACTGTCACTTCTGACGGTGGAAGAGGATGCTGTGCGGGACAGAGGAAGTCGTTGTGGATACTGCAATTCTTGCCGGCAGTGTTCGCCTTCCATACACAATATCTGTTGTGGTTTCTCCCTGTTAGTAGGGCTCCTCTCGTCGGGGAGCAGACTGGCGACCCACTATAGAACCGGTTGAACTTGATGCTGTGTTGACTTGATGCAAGTTCATCTATGTTGGGTGTTGGCATTAGCCCGCCATTGTAGCTGACATCACCATAGCCCAAGTCATCGGCCAGGAGGAAGATAATGTTTGGAAGGGTTTTCTCTTGACTAAGTCTTCGTGAGAGTTTGTTAGAGATTCCTGGTGCATCATTTTGTACTTGATCATTTTTGGTTTGCTCTTTACTGGCGATGAAGGAGCCTAATTAGGGAATAGGACAACGCAATCAAAATTACTTCAAAATTATGCACATGTACAGATTTCAACAGTTGTAAATAGATGTAACTAGATGAAGTGCATTAGAGCCACATGAACAATACACAAAATAACAGTAACTAGCTAAGAACTCCTATCAATGCACCTTGGTCTCTTTATAGGGAATGTGACCAGGTAAACAGAACACAATGAAGTTAATAAGACTAGTGCAGAGTAATTAAAGGCCAATGCCACATGATCACCATTGTCTAGTTAACAACTACTTAACTTTGAGTTGGATATATATACACGCAATACAGGATTATGGCAAATTGCACGATGTCCTGTGAATGTTGACAATGGTTATGTTGTTTAGATTCACCCACACAAAAGTGAGGGGTGTTGTTTATTTGCGAACCTCAAACCACTATTAGGGAAACAAGTGGTTTTATACCTTCCTTTCAATATGAGCTTAGTCTAGAGCACTAACTGGAAGTAAAAAGGGGACTGTATACTCCATAGCTACGTACAATGTGGTATTTTAGTATTTTCTACTTCAATATTGGTGTGGTTTGGTCAGTCATTGACCATTATGTACAATTGTATTCCCTCCATGGATTCAAACAACAGTATGCTGCAATGGCAAAATTTCTGGTGCAGGCTGATAATGATTGACATGATTGTGTCTTTACAAGAAACATGTCATTCATGATTCAGAGACTGCATGAATTAATTGCTTTGCTGTTCTTGAGCACAGTCATACTATAGCCTATATTAGGTTTGGTCTCATGCACTAATCAAAGCAATTGTGCCTACATGTTTTGCATTTTCACTATGCAACGTACACCCAGAAGATCAACAAATTGACTGATCATCATTAAAACAAAGAAGATAACATGCAACAGCCCTAGGTGATTGTACTACAGTGACTCTAGATTGCTATATATTAGAATATGCTGTCGCTATATTGATTGATGTGGCATAATTTAACACACTCTAGTTTAGTTAGATTAAAATTTTGTTTGTTGAACTGTTTTACAACTATGCTACACCTGACTCTGGCCATGGAATAGTGGTTATATTGGCATACCTGCTTTTGGAAGAAGAGAGCTTACTGCCAGTAGCAACACAATTAAACTTGTCAAGTAGTAGTTTTGCATCTTGCTGTAGCTCTGTATTGTTGCTCGTTTTTGGTTGTCCATGATGTGTGCAGAGACAGAATCTGTTTTTATACGCAGAACGTCGCGCGGATTCATCACCTTCACGCATGCGCAAAATAACGAGATCTTGCGCGCGCCTATATACCTCTCTCTGCATACATGGATCTTGCCAATAATTATTGCATTATAGATCATGAAAAATTGATATTGTTTTATTGATCATGTAAAAATGTGCATCATTCCATGCATTGAGAAAGCTATAATTATTATTAAAATTTTCGTCATGTTATTGCATGCATGATCAATAATCTAATAATATTTATAATACATGTAATTCAATTTTTGATATAAAAACACTTAAGATTAATAATAATAGTTTCTTAAAAACGTATTGGAAATTGGAAACAGATTGTTGTGACCAAATATTGTACAAACTACATAACTGTGATGACACTCGAGCCAACACCTTTTTAAAAACTCTATAAATCCATGAAGAAAAAAAAATCAGTAAACGAACTAAACTAGCTGGGTATTGCAGGTCATGCTGTCAATAAGGGAATCAGGATTGATAATATTTGTTGTAGCAACAATGTACACAGTGTTGGTCTTCTGACCGAGGAAGCGAAGAGCATTGATCTCTGAAAATGTGCATCCACCAATGAAGTACACGAGGACAACCTTCTTGGGCTGACTTAGTCCAGGTCTCTCACTGCGCATGCTACTGGGCTGCCCGTGAGAGAAGGCTTCACCACTCCACGTCTTGACAACATCATCCAACCCCTTCCAGGCACGCATCTTGACCACGTGCTCCACGGCACAACAGCTGAGTGGCATGTAAGCTCCACCGTACACATAGGACATGTCCTTGGGATTCTGCACATCGTAAGAAGCTGGATCTTTAGGGACAAGTCTGAGCTGTCGTGAGAGGTGTTTGAAGGTGGACTTGGGATGACCGGACACACTCGTCTGGGGGTCATCGGACTTGTCTTGAAGAAGTCCGGCTTTGAAGAGGTTGTGGAACGTTACAATGTGCTTGTGACCGTAGCTGTGTAGGTACTGGTGTTTGAGAGGCTTGAAGTACTTGGACTTGATGCCATCGTTGGTGGTTGACATTAGGCACAGGAGTTTGAGAGGGATGTGAAAGTTCACTTGACGTTGAATGCACTCTTCAATGTAATCAGTCACTGGCAGCTTGTCAGCAGCTTCAATGATGGCACGTTCGTAGAAAAGTTGCCTCTGAAAGTCACCCTTTTTCTTTCTCATCACTATCTGCTCGCTGACCTGTAAGTGAGTCGCCAAAGAATCGTGCTTCTTTCTCAACTCAGGCAGTCTGGACACGAAGCTTTTGAGAGCAGGAATGGAGGCAGAGCTCTTGCCTTCGTGGTACGTTGTCTTGAGATCTCTTGATATCGCAGAGAGGATGCTGGGTACGGATGAAAAGTGACGTGCTCGGATCTCTTCAAACACTGGATCTTTTGTGCTCAAGAGCACCTTTGTTGCTTGATCCTTTCCCGTAATCTCACTCGAAATTTCAACATAGCCACTTCGAATGCGAAACGTGTCATCCAAGATTCCTTCGTAGGTGAGCTGAGAGCAGAGGGGAGTGACAAGGTCGCACTGTCGATCGAAAAGAACCACTTCTGAAATCCGACATCCATCCACCTTGTACAATGTGGGCACACTTTGTATCTCCTTCAGTCTCACAAAAAGATCCCAAACTTTTTGAGCAAAGTGACCTTTTCCATGCACTAATGGAAAGGTACCGTAGATATCTTCGAGTAGGATCAGAGAACTTGCGATTGAGTGCAGCATGGTGTAGTCTTCCTCGACGTACAGGGTGGAGAAGGTTTTGTGTCGTTCCAAAGACAAGAGGTGGGCATCTAATGGAATGAGGTGAAGCCTCCATTCGTGAATTTTGACAAAGCCATGTACACCTTCGGTTTCAAGAATGTAATCACACAAAGCCAGCTTCCGTGGAACGAAAATGATTCGGTAGTTTCGTCTTTGACCAGCATTGTTGTCAGACTGGATGTGGACGGCTATCTGACTCACAGCAATCATCTCCGGTCGAACGATGTAGAATCGGTTGTGTCCGCCAACGTTCATGTTGTTTTCAAGACCAAATATACGCTCAACATTGAGTCTATATGTAAAATGTGAATTGTGTGTGTGTTTGTAAAGAAGATATTGAATCCTATGTTTATTGTTATTATTGTTAAATTGTGAGAGCCTTAAATAATCTACACCCCCACTGACAGATGTTGACCACATTACCTGAAGGTGGACCACTAGCACACACATAATAATACAGTACATGCAATAGAATAATGTGTATGTACGTACATGTACACGGACTCAGTGCATTGTCAAGCAAAAAGAATTCACCCAGCACCTGTTGGTGATGTTAGAGTAGCAACCAAGCTATGTGGGGCCAATTAAAACCCATCGGATCACTATACTAAACTTGCAAATTACACCAGCCATATCACAGACTGTATCACTTAAACTTAAAATTAAAATAATAGAACTGTACACGCTAATGGCAAGGCTTCTCTTCAATGAATGCATAAACTGATGTCAATTGGTAGATTAAATAATAAGCAAATTGCTCATCAATCCAGTATTGTTGGTGAATCTTAATTCGAAGATGATTAGAAGTAATTACGAAACAATGTAAACTAAGACGACCTTCAACAGGTGTCCAGTCCAAAGAGAGAATACACTCTGCGGGAATCATACACCCCTCCTTGTCAAGCATCAAAGAGTAGCACTTAGGACACAACTAAAGAGTGCAATTTGAAACCCTCACAGATACTCCGTACTGGAAACCTTCCATGAATATTTGTCACTATGGTTACTGCTCAAACAATACTCATGCAATATAGCAGTACAATAGTAATGAGAGTAATGGTATTAACTTTGAAACGAGCATCACATAGTCAAGATGAAGCGATGCGTGAACGAAGTATGAAGCTATAATATGCTTCCAAGAGCTTCCAAGTGGTTTGATAGAGCAGTTGGGAGGCCTAGGTTAGGTAGAGGGAGAGAGGAGCTTATATATAGACATCTAGAACTTGTTGGCAGTTTGGGCTGATAGTGCCTACATGCTTGTATATTTTCCATATCCTATACTCGAAGATCAATTGCATGGGAGTTTACCAGCCAAACTTCTTCAGTACATGCAGTGGTGTGAATAAATACATGTATGTATGTATGTATGTATGTATGTATGTATGTATGTATGTATGTATGTATGTATGTATGTATGTATGCATGTATGTATGCATGTATGTATGCATGTATGTATGCATGTATGTATGTATGTATGTATATATATATTATGTATTATATGTGCCATTCATTACTCAACCAGAAGTCCTAGAGTCTGACCAGACTAAGCAACAGTCCTCCATGTTTGAAGTCGTGAAAAAACCAATCATGATTGTGCTTGATTAGGTAAACAAGAGCCACATTGTGTATCCCCTGGTGCACCTGTTCATTACCACAATAATGAATGGGGCCGATTACTCATATACTCATAGACAGCAGTCTCGGTTCCCACGACAATAAAGAAATCATAGGAACCCTTCACTAGCTACGACATCCTGGTAGTAGAAGATTCATTCAATGGTTGCTAGGTTGATTAATTGGGAATTGAGAGATTGATAAGAGAGTGGTTGAAAGAACCCCCAAAATACAAGGATGCTTCTTTTCATAGCATACATGATGAAAGTATCAGACAAAATGAAGGAAGGTGTGCACTTGAGCACAGATGCTTGAGTTGTGTTGTTTTGTTTCATAATTCACTTTATCTACTGCTAAGACATGCAGAACAAGTGGACCATACATGATACAAAGAAAAAAGAAAGGCCCCAGCGATAGGCTCTCCACTTCAATGGAAAGACCTAGACCATATTGCTTGGGAAAGTGCATGTACCACAAGAGCTAGTGAAATACCAAACAAGCAGCATCACTGTCTCAGCTGTGTGTACACATGCCGAGCGTGTCTGGATGATAGTCAAATTAATAGCTTAATGTGTACTCTTACATGTGCAGTGAGAAAGGTATGCCTCTATGAAGACTAGGGCAGTGTTTCAAATTACACACACACACACAAGGCAAGAAAGGAAAGGATGAATGTAAGGGCACAGTTTGTAGTAGTACAAGCTTTGAGACCTTTGTTTGAGGGCAACATGGCAGCTGACTCAACATGAGATATGCTAGGCATCTGAACTTCATAACAATTGGATGTAAATGGACTAGTGATGCTTATGTTTGGTGAACCCACAGGGAGATTAAGACCCACGGACATACTTACGTACAACCACACACAGAGAGTCCTACTCTATGGTAACAACCAACACAAAGGCTTGTGTCCTTTGGTCTGGGTAGAAGTACATTAGTACAACGATGTATAGGATTACACACATAATTGAAACACAATAGAGGACAGTTAATGACCTTGCCTAGAGTATATACTCTCTCTGAAGGTACACCTAGCGGCAGTCATGGTAAACCTTAGTCTGCAGCCACCTAGCCAGCCAGCCAATAATCTCATCAATCTCTAACTAGAAATCAATTGGTATACCATCATTAACTTCCTAAGAGGCACACCATTGAGGAGCCTGGGGACTCTGCTGAGCTAGCACAATAATCACCCACAATCCCTTGGTAAACACCACACTAATGTGATGTTGGCTTCCAACAAACACATATGTTGTACTGCATTAGTTTGGATGAAGGCCAAATTTTTATTATCATGTGGTCCACTATTATCCATCACATAGCATGGCAACTGAAGCAATGACAATACAAACTGAACCACCTCCATAGCAACCAATTCTACATCTACAGTGACATTCTCAGAGAAGCCAGCACATGGGGGAGAACTTGCAGACCATGTACTTGTGAGAGTCACTACTATGAAAACAAGGGAGGAAAATAAACAGCACGAAAGTACAGCACATATTTGCACACTTGGACAGCCCAGCAAATGGTATCCAAGAAACACGACATGATGGTAAAGGTCATCATAAATATATACTTCCTACAAGTCATTCATCACTAATTACGATTGAGTAGAGCACTCTTGCTGGTGACACCATGGCTTCCTTATGGAATGTCCACGCAGCATTACCACATGTGATGGTCCATACTCAACAAGCAACCACAGTATGCGAGCCTAATTCACTCAGTCTAAACAACTCATTACATTATTGTGTACAACAGTAACAGTTCCCACATCTTGGCAATTAGGAGAATAGCTGAGAGAGCCAATGACTTTAAGGAGACCTCACAACCACTAGCAAGGGTGGTAATTATGGTCAAACAAAGGATCTTGAAATGATACAAGGCTTGAGCAGCTGCAACCAACACTACTAACCACATAACGACATTTTGTACACAAGCACACCCCTCATCTACTTATGCACCAATATGAATGCACAGGAAGTCAGTATGATACACCTACTTACTTTTTCAAGAAGGACACTGGAGTGACATGATTCAGGAGGGACATCAATTCAGCCTGGATGACAATGTCTTTCTCTCCCTCCACCTCATTCAGCATGTCCCCCAGCTGTGCCCTGGCATCATCAGACACCTGCTGCAGGTCAGGAAAGTCAGCAGCATCCACTTCATCTCCCATTGTTGTACGGTTGCTGCTTTGGACTCTCTGGAAATAGATATGAAAAGGCATTGGATAAAGGCCACACCCAGTTTCATGCAGTTTTAATAGTTGTTCTATGTGTCTATTTGGAGCTCATAGTTCTCACAGTGATTTCTTAGATGATGTAGTAATCATTATATAACATATTTACCGTAGTAAAGTACCTTTTCGCTAGTTCCTGGTCAGCGCTACAGATCGTATAGAGAGCTAGAGATACAGGTACACGCAACTTGTAGTGGTAACGACCTTTACCATATTGAGTTAATTGGATTCTACAAATAAAGCGCACCAGCCACGTGGAGACCATGGCTGACAGTGGACTACTTTTTCATGACATGGGGCTCGATGACCGTATTCTAAAGGTAATACATTCTGTATCTTACATTATTTGGCACTCTTCTATCACTTATCAACCGTCGTAGGCTATTGCTAAGCTAGGGTGGTCTCAGCCAACCTTGATTCAGGTATGTCACCTATGATTGAGGCTGCCAGTATGTTATTGTACGTAGTAATTGACCTTAGGAGAAGGCTATCCCACTTGCTCTTGAAGGGAAAGACGTACTAGCACGAGCCAAGACAGGTTCAGGAAAAACAGCAGCGTAAGTGGTTAATGAAGTGTGCTTTGATATAAGGTGTATGTGAACTCATTCTTGCGGTGCTGATTCATAATCAAAGTCCTACATGTCTCTAAGCAATTAGAAGCTACCCACTAGATTGTTCTGTTAGGATCCCTGCATGTTTTAAGACTTCTATCTGAGAGACAGATCAGTACCGTCACTACACATTTGTGATTTTCCGCATAGGTATGCTGTTCCGATAGTTCAAAAGATACTCCAGTTGAAATCCTCATCAGTTGTCCAAACCCCCACCACATCATCGGCAGCTGTTAGAGCACTAGTACTAGTACCGTCAAAAGAACTTTGCCAACAAGCAGCTAGTAATATTAAAGTTTGTACTATCAGTGTGAAAATGTTATGCATGTTATATGAAATCTCTCTCTTACTCGTCGTTATAGGAAATAGCATTGTATTGTTCAAGAGATGTAAAAGTAGTGGACATATCAAGCACAGTAAATGCTGCCAGCCAGAGGTACTGTACTTGTCTCCTGTCACCATGCTCTCCATCTCTCCACTTTTGTCATGATGACCCTCTCTCTCTCTCTCTCTCTCTCTCTCTCTCTCTCTCTCTCTCTCTCTCTCTCTCTCTCTCTCTCNCACACACACACACACACACACACACACACACACACTTGTACACCACCATTCTTGAATAACAAAAGCTACGCATTTTAATACTTCTAGCTTACAATCACATCTGTGTCAGCACAGCTCAGGACTCAAAAGATGAGAGACTCAACAGCTGCCAAGTGTCCCACCACTCCACACCAGCAAACAAATGTTCCTCCTGTCACTTAGCTCAATTCAATTTACCTGCACTCACTCCAGTAATTGGCCAATGAAAGCAGTGGATAGTAATTGAAGTAATTCTATTAGAGGCAGTGCAAACATTTACCTAACAAACCAACACTAATTGATTCAAAAGCGGATAGCTCTCTTTATTGGGTCAAACAATATGGTGGGGTGGCACCTTCATCTCCAGGGAGGGCTCCAGTCTTCTCTCCCTCCCTACATACACTCTCTCTCTTTCTCTCACAGCACTTGTATGCGTGTGTACCGTACACACGTACACACTGCATGACTTGTCTGTTTGGCTAATCAGCAAATCAAATGATAAGAGTCAGATGCCAAAAAAAGTACTAATGGTGAGAGTTGTATCTCATGCAGAGCTGAAATCCTTCCTACGTGGACCATTATGAGTGGGGGCAATACATACAGTGGCAGTGATAGTAATCTTGTAGTGCAGCAGAAATGCATGCAGGTTTTCTTTTTTTTTTTTTCCCTCTCTTTTTCACAACATCCCATGATCCCAGTGTGCAGCATTCCACCCAATCAAGACACCCACTGCAAGTATGTGGAAAACTTGCTCCTTTCACATGTAGCTCAATAAGAAGGTGCCAAACCCATCTCTAACAACTGGTGTACGTCATTATAATTCATTATACTTCGCCAATCAATACACGTCTCACTTTACATCACAAAGAGTATACATACCAAGATATACATGGAGTCAGAGGGGACTGACTGGAGACTGTGTACTTTTTACTTTGTTCATAAATTGTGAGAACTCCAGAGGTTCAAAAATGAGGTTCACTTGTCTTCACTAATGCAAGAAATTAGTAGTGCTAATGCGACGAAATTTGTATTGTACAAATGAACTATAAATTATACCAGTGTTTTGAAGAAAAAAAAAACATGTTCTACCATCTGCAGTTAACCCCCCACCAACACTTGATCTTGATAGTACAATACCAGGCCCCAGCCTTACATGTATGTGTTTGCAAATAGCAATTGACCAATGATTCATTGGAAGAAGAGACAAAAAGGAAGCAATTATAGAGCCACTTGAAGACACAAATTTGCAGACAACTGTTTCACATGAAGCACATTAGGGAGAGCCTTCCTGTGCAATTAAGCAGCATCTTTATTGAGAAATCGCACTTGTGTGGAGCTGGTGGTATTGCAGAAGGGACCACTTAGTGACCTCGGGTACACTCGAGGCAAAAATTCCAATTTCCTCTGAAACCCATTTTTAAAGCAGGGTACAAACCACTGCCCAAGCACGCATTCCACAACAGGTCAGCTGAAGAGACTCTTTAAAATCTTCAGCTGATTCCCACGGCCTTAGCTCTGTTCATTAATATGTATGGTCTCTTGTGCAAGCAAGCAAGCAAGCGGGCACCCAATCAAGTTGGCACATCACACAGAGCAGCTGCATACTTTGGTCTCCCTCTGTACAGGAGAGAGGGAGGCACCGATATCAAAGCAACCAACACACTCTTCAGTGTCAATGTCTTATGTCATTGTTGAGAAAGTGTGAGGCTTCACCCCTACACCTGTGATTATACCATTGTGGGAAACCAACAGTGGGGATGAGGAGCCCTAGGGCACTCTTTCTTGTGTGAGCACTTGGACAACCACAGCCATAATCACTTAATTTCAGTGTTATCATAAGGCTCACAAAAGATATTTAAAGAACACTAATGAGACAGTCCTTTCTTAAACATAAAGGTAGGATATGACATATAATATTAGCACCAGTCATACTAGTACAACCACAAATAAAATATAAAAAGCACTACAGGCTGCACTGACTTTATTGATAAATTTTGCCTGGCTGCATAGCAAGCTGAATGCGTAAGTGTGTGTCCATACAAGTGAGCTTATGATGCTGCCATAAAGCTAGAAAGCCAGTTGCATCAAGAATGTAGCAGGTTGTGGTTTCTCTCCTATCGTGACATTAGCTTTGAGGAAGACATAGTGGTTTCTTCATCTCTAGAGAACCATAGCAAGTACAAAATACTGGCTAAAATCTGAGAAGCCATCAACAAAAAAATTCAATGGCTTTGCAGCAGGTATATAGAAGACACTTGATATGTCAACTAACTAATTAGGTAGCAAACAAAAAAGGACAAAATAAAACACGCAGCATACTCTTTTCACAACAATCAATGAAGTCCTTTCTGAGTTCATTTGTCCATCCTTTTCCTGTGGATTGGTTGATCGTACGAAATGATATTCTGACCTGTTTTGGACATGCAGACCCGTGCAATTACACACGTACACAATCACACATGGAAACGTTCATTCTAAAGCTTCACTACGAAAGAATGCACACTACTTTGCGGTAAACAAATGAACACAGAATCCATCATCAGTCACTCCCTTCTCATTCCATCGGCAATGCTGCGTGTAAACCCTAAATAGAGACAATCCACCAGACAATAGCAACACCATAGGAATGACGCCTATGATGGAAATACTGTTGACAGACGAGCTAATTGCTCCAGGGTGCCCCCTCAATTCCTCTTTCCATTACCTAAGACAGCCTAAATCAGTTTGCTGCATAACTTCTTAGCAAAGACGAGACACATTAGTAGGCTTCTCGAAAATTGCAAGGAACAAACATTCCATATACAGACACAATTCTTGACGGTTCTTCATCTCAGAAGGTCTCCAGTTACCACACAAGTTGCAAGGTGTACATGAATGTGACACTTTCAAATTGGGTGAAAACAACTTTGAAGTGAAGCACACACAGTACCACACCACATTACAAGAAGAGATACATATCAATGGTTTATGCCTTCCTGTGCACACCTGACGACCTGTGACCTGTATGACCACATGTGAATGACATCACTCAAATTTCACATTCACACACATCATGAGACATGTGGATATGGAACCAGTCATAGCACAGGATGCATGGATGCTTGATTCCTGCTACATAGGAGGTTCCCATTGCAGCTGCCATCTATATATGGCGAGACTTCCAGTGTATTATGACCAGGACATCCAACCACACAAATATCTGGACACTGTTGCAAGAGTTTTTGATTAAAGAGGTCGCAACAACAGGCCCGTGCGAGGGAGTGAGAGTGCCTCAGCTCTGGGAAATTAGAACTAAAACAATAAATATAAAGCCTACCCTACATCCAGTAGGCCCATGTACGTATGAGTGTACAAGTGTATGCCTTGGAATGGAAAACAAGAAGGAATTGCTCCAAAAGAAATACTAGAAATGAAAAGCTAACAAATTGCTTATCTTGTAAGGAGTCCGAGGGTACTTATTCCAGGGAATATTTATCTACTAGCAATCACCATAGGAGCAACAGCTAATGGCAAAGAGCTACTTCAAAGATGAGACTGAATACTTTTTGCTCCATTCTGCAAGAATGTTCAGAATCTGCCAGAATATAGTAAATCACCAGGGGTGAAATCTGAGCTTTGAAGAAAGAATTTCTCCGTGAAATAGCAACTTAATGCACAAACTACTTTCAAAGATGAAGCTACGCAAAACACGCTCCACCAAAGAAGAAGCAATGTGTTGATGCTGTCTGAGTCAAGGAGGAGAGGAACAAACTCTTGGCTCACTGCTTTAGGTAATGTTGCCCAATGGTCTACCAGTACACACGATGTGGATACTGAATACTCGAAAGTTCGAAACATCAGCCCACCTGTATGCTAATGAGCTAGCTAGTACTCTTTGCCTCTATGGGTGATTTCAAAGACCATAGTTATGGCTATGATGATCTTTTCAGGGGGAAAGGACCCAGGTAGAGTGTGTCTACACTTTGGTTAGTGTGGTCATTGACCCTAAATTAACACACCATGCATCCCACACACACAAATACATATACGCACTCTGAAAGTCCATACATATCACCTATTTTGTTGCCATGGAGATGTGATCTATTGTTCAAACACAATGAGTCTGGTATCCGTAGCAATGACACGTGCAGTAGGTGCACCACATGACCATATTCACTTGTACCACTAGGTTAGATCACTGTTTTAACACTTTTAACAAAGCTTTGTATGTAGAACACGTTGCCAAACAACAACATTATTGTTGTCAAGAGCTACTGTTTCCACCTCCCTGAGGCTATAGTCTCCATCATTGCCTGAGGCTGAGAAGTACTTTAGAATGAGAACGAGTGATGAAATTGTATTTTATTCACAGACAAATTAATCAAACTTAGTTCAGCTCATGATCAATGTATACAGCTTCGAAGACTGACAAAGTACTCAGGTGGTAGACGCTACACTGACCACTGGCAAGTACAACACTACTGTGAGCTCATAGCCCTCGAGATCTTACACCATACACATTTCATCAGCAGCAACACAACACAAAACCACACACACGCAACATCCACATAAACAACTGGTCATGATAGCATAGATACACTGTATGGACAGGAAATACGCAAATAATAAAACATCTTTAGCTCCAAGGATCTATGGTGCAGTATAGACAACAGCTAGCCTCAATTTTTAGTGTGAAACCCTAACAAGAGGGAGTGGCCTAGGTACGAGGCTTGACAACAACCTCTATAGATTAAGAATACATAATTATGCACACCTCTATACGCATAAAGCTCAAACGTACAAACTGGAAGAGATGGTTCAATGGTAACAAACTCTGTTGGCTCTATGAATGCACACCAAGTACCACCACAAGGCAACTAACAGTCTATATAATGGAGAAAATCACCCTGGTAAAGAATGTAGGCACAGGAAATGAATTTCTGCCATACTAGTTGCAGATTATCAATATGACGACCCTTACCAGCTCGACCCCTGCCCCAAACTTACCAAGGTAGGAGGGCAAGTGCTTGAGGTGTGGTTGAACTCTGGTCGGTAAAAGAACCTTGTCGTGTCTCAACACCTGATAATCACGAGGATTGTCTTCAAAGTGTGTCTGTGTTTGCAATCATCACCAAAGAATTAATGCGCACATCACACCATGAACAACAGATTCTGTTTCAAACTGCACCTTCAATCTCTCTGATGTCAATATTTCATGTCGAATCTCCTTCAATCTTGCTTCCTTAACTGCAAAGAACATACAAAAGATAAGATAAATCTGAAAGGGAAACTCCAACAAGAAGACAAAACATACTTGCTCCTTTGGTTACAGACCGCAGGGCATCCTAGAGTAGACAAATTTCACACAAATTTGGCATGAGAGAAGACAATTCATAGACATACGATGTGAAAGGAGACAGTGTGCTTCACTCACCGTGACTCGGTACCTGAAGCCCTCAATCTCTGACATTTTGAAGGCATACGGCTTCACAACACCTGACTTTGAGTCTCCTGCATACAAATGGACCACATTCAAACCAACAACTCTTACTAAAGCACACCAGGATCCACTGAACATCAAAACTATTACTGCAACAAGGGACACAAGAGAGACCATATACATACCATCATCTTCTTCTTCTTCCCTCCCCAGTCTCTCCTCCACCTGCTTCAGTCTGTCTTCCTCACTGGGAGAGACTAGCGTGAGAGCTGTGCCATACTCAAAGCCTCTAGCAGTCCTGCACATCACAAGTTGGAGCACAATGTGAAGAGTCTAAACCTATTTAGTGGATTCCCTCAAAAACCATTATGTGAACAAATCATTGAACTTTGCGTGGACACCAGTGAACCGACCCGTTCCAATTCACTGAACCACACACCTGCTCAATTGACCCCCCCCCCCNCCCCTCCTAGCTGAGCTGAGGTAACCCACTCACTCTGACAAGGTAATTATGACTTCAGACAGGATGCAGCACAAAAGGCATTAATAACAGGTGATTTATTAACCCTTTGTGACTCTAATTCAATAGGAAACTCCCGAATGTGTTTATCAACACAATGGTGATGTAATGACTGGCGTGGGAAGTACACAAAGGATCAATACCAGCCCATGAGACTCACCGTCCCACTCTGTGCACGTAGGCATCAGCAGATGGAGGGAAATCAAAGTTGACCACATTCTCAACATCTGAAGGAGGCAGGAAAGAGAAAACCATGTACTTCAAATGATTTGAACAGGATAACAATTATCACTTGTGTATATTGGGTGGTGGATACTTTCAGGTTGTTTGAAACATTCATCAGTGCACTATAACTGTACAACACAATGAGTAATGGTGCTCTACATCCAGATCCTTTCACACGAGCAGCTGTATGTGCTATTGTCACTCCTTTTGTGGGACTACCGTATACCGAGAAAATGTCACAGAATAAAGCCTTTCTGTGGACGTTTTTCACCAAACATTCTCACACTAAGTTGAGCGGAAGGAATGAGATGTATTAAGTCTTACATTAGGTACAGTACAGAGATAAAGCTTTCATGGCTGGAGACAGATAGTGAATGTGTCAAAGTTACTGTCTGAAAATTCCCACTAAAGTCCATCTGGTTTGAGAATGCCGCCAGAAGTGAATTAATGAGATTCATAACCATACTTTTTCCATGGGACAAAATAGCTAACTTTTGGCGTATGAAGAAGCAACCAAAAGGACGGGGAGATCAAGTGCTTTCCAATGGTGCTTGAAATTTTGAAATCGGTTGGATATTTAGAAAGTTATTCAAGTTTTTCTACCAGCATTCTCAAACCAGATGGACTTTAGTATTATACAGATGCTCTATTGTTAGGACCTAAGTGGTAAGGGTCACTATAATAACATGCTAAAAGTAGACTACCTTGAAAATCAATGCCTCTTGCCACCCCGTACTCTCTGTCTCTCTTTCTCTTGCGAGCGGTCTTTTTACTCTGGCCAGCCAATGAAGACACACCCCCAATACCATGTACCTCATCGGTGGCAATGATGTAATCATAAATACCTCGATTGAATTGATCAACAACATGACACCTGGTAGAGAAAATAACAAACATTAACATGCAATGATGTGATTATGTGTGGTTGCCATAGAAACATAGCCTCACCTGGAGTTATGAGGAAGCTCAGAATTGAGAACACAAGACTTAATGGAAAACTGCTCCAGGAAGAGTTTAAGTCTGCAAAGAAAATTATTATGTATGTGTTACTACACGTGGTTGAACCATACAATTGAGCAAGCATACTTGTAGCAACGATCAATATCATTGACAAAGAGCAGCGTCTTCCCTCTAACAAGCCTGAGAGAGAGA
The DNA here is from genome assembly GCA_964030475.1 of Tethya wilhelma. Lineage (NCBI taxonomy): Eukaryota > Metazoa > Porifera > Demospongiae > Tethyida > Tethyidae > Tethya > Tethya wilhelma. The sequence continues at coordinate 16,390,430 of CAXIPT010000002.1, read as the reverse complement.
GAGAGAGAGAGAGAGAGAGAGAGAGAGAGAGAGAGAGAGAGAGAGAGAGAGAGAGAATAACTAATATCAGGTAAAGAGACATTGATAGTACTACAAAGTAATGCCTCACTGTAATTTAAGTAGGGCGTAAATCAACAAAAATTTATCCTCCCTTGAGCACCTACAGAATGAAAGGGGGAAGGGTACACCTCCTCAAATGATGACAGAGTGATTCATTCTCACTTTATGTGGTACTGTGATAATCTGTTCTCCTCTGGGAGGTCTGGCTCTTCCAGCTTGAGTACCACCTGTTGGAAGACAACCAAACAATAATGACCAAATCAAGGAGATGAAACAGGTCTTCAGTCATACGATCGACTCGTGTACACCATACTCAACTTCATACATACAATCAACTCACTGGATTGTGAAGTATTAGCTTCTTCAAGGAATGAACATCCTACAGTTAGTTACCCATACACACAAACAGTACATTGCAGTTAGATACAACCATGATTTAGCTTCATCCTAGGCCTCCTCCTTAAACACCCATCAGATAGAAAGAAGGGAAAAGGCCTAGACTATTATACTTCACTTGCCTCAGACAGTGTTGCTGACATGAGAAATGCTTGATAAATTGACGGCAAAGATCTGAACAATTGAAATATGCAATGTCAGTTATGGAGTTCACAATCATTGCATAATACATGCAACCAACCTTAATATTGTTCTTACGTCCTCTTCGTAACCATACGAGAAAATCAGATCAGCTTCATCCACTACCAACATTTGAAGGCTCTCCTTCAAATGGAGTGTCTAAAAATGATCGATTTGGTAAGTGGTCATCAATTTAACGCGATCTCAAATGCAATGTGGTGTGTAAGCAAACTCTGTTTTGTTTCACATACATAATGCAATTTTTAGGCTTTCTAAGAACTTACCTTCTCTTTGAGATGAGCCAACACTCTGCTTGGAGTTGCCACAACAATGTCTGGTCTTTCTAGCAAAACAGCTCTGAGAGAGAGAGAGAGAGAGAGAGAGAGAGAGAGAGAGAGAGAGAGAGAGAGAGAGAGAGAGAGAGAGGGTCATCATGACAAAAGTGGAGAGATGGAGAGCATGTTGATAGGAGACAAGTACAGTACCTCTGGCTGGCAGCATTTACTGTGCTTGATATGTCCACTACTTTTACATCTCTTGAACAATACAATGCTATTTCCTATAATGACGAGTACGAGAGAGATTTCATAACATGCATAACATTTTCACATTGATAGTACAAACTTTAATATTTCTGGCAGCTTGTTGGCAAAGTTCTTTTGACGGTACTAGTACTAGTGCTCTGACAGCTGCCGATGATGTGGTGGGGGGTTGGACAACTGATGAGGACTTCAACTGGAGTATCTTTTGAACTATTGGAACAGCATACCTATGGGGAAAATCACAATGTGCTGTGATGGTACTGATCATGTGTCTTGTACAGAAGTCTTAAAACATGCAGGGATCCAAACAGAACAATCTAGTGGATAGCTTCTAATTGCTTAGAGACATGCAGGACTTTGTTTGTTATGACCTGCAAGAATGAGTTCACATACACCCTTATATCAAAGGACCTTCATTATGCACTTACGCTGCTGTTTTTCCTGAACCTGTCTTGGCTCGTGCTAGTACATCTTTCCCTTCAAGAGCAAGTGGGATAGCCTTCTCCTAAGGTCAATTACTACGAACAATAATATACTGGCACCCTCAATCATAGGTGACTTACCTGAATCAAGGTTGGCTGAGACCACCCTAGCTTAGCAATAGCCTACGACGGTTGATAAATGATAGAAGAGTGCCAAATAATGTAAGATACAGAATGTATTACCTTTAGAATACGGTCATCGAGCCCCATGTCGTGAAAAGGTAGTCCACTGTCAGCCATGGTCTCCACGTGGCTGGTGCGCTTTATTTGTAGAATCCAATTAACTCAATGTGGTAAAGGTCGTCACCACTACAAGTTGCGTGTACCTGTATATCTATACGATCTGTAGCGCTGATCAGGAACTAGCGAAAAGGTACTTTACTACGGTAAATATGTTATATAATGATTACTACATCATCTAAGAAATCACTGTGAGAACTATGAGCTCCAAATAGACACATAGAACAACTATTAAAACTGCATGAAATTGGGTGTGGCCTTTATCCAATGCCTTTTCACATATATTTCCAGAGTCCAAAGCAGCAACCGTACAACAATGGGAGATGAAGTGGATGCTGCTGACTTTCCTGACCTGCAGCAGGTGTCTGATGATGCCAGGGCACAGCTGGGGGACATGCTGAATGAGGTGGAGGGAGAGAAAGACATTGTCATCCAGGCTGAACTGATGTCCCTCCTGAATCATGTCACTCCAGTGTCCTTCTTGAAGAAGTAAGTAGGTGTATCATACTGACTTCCTGTGCATTCATAATGGTGCATAAGTAGATGAGGGGTTAGCCTCGTCCCCAGGCCCAAAAGAGGGCCTGGTGTTTATTGACTGCGCATGCGCGAAACTGCAGCGAAATTTTTGGGGATTTACAGTTCTACCTGACCTAACTGCTGCTGCTATTCCACTCTCTTCTTCTGGAAATATATCAAGTAAGCGCTTGGAAAGAGCCAAGCGTTCTTTTAGCTGCTCCATNATTTCATTACTCGCCAGAAATGCCTGGGGTTGTGAGGATTGATTTGCTGCAAATACCTTCGCTTGGCTTCTTAAAGCTCTTTGGTGATTTTGTTTCTCAATGATTTAAACCTTGAGTGATCGCCTGACCTCTTTCCCCGCTTGTACAGATAATTGTTCTTTCTCATACGACTAACTAAACGCTTGGAGAGCCATGCAAGGTAAGTTTTTCCTACAGGGGAGAGTCTTCATTGGAATACAATCCTGCATGATAGACAAAACTTTGTTGCACTAGTTGGACCATGAAACATCGATGTCATCATCTACTAAAATTGAGGTCCAGTCGAAGTCAAGTATCATGTCAGAAGCCTTTGCCCAGTCAGCTTGATTATAACACCAAACAATACGACCCTTAGAGTGGTTACTACAATTGTTGTGGGCGGTCTGCCTTCCACCTGCATTGCACAACTATGCCATTGTGATCTGAATTAGAGGGAGGCGGGGTGATATGACAAAAACTTGTCAAAACAGGATTAGAGACAAACACAAGATCAATTAGAGACATGGTGATGTTGACTCTGTAACTGCTTGGTGGAGAGCAAATGAGTTACACAAATCCTGCAACTTAGAAATACCAGGGGAGGTGCTATTACAAAAATTAATGTTGAAATCACCTAACAAAACAATGTTTGGGCATTGTGGAAATACAACAGAATGTAAGTATGTGTACAAGGTATCCAAAACATCAAGAGAGGAGGAAGGGGGTCTATACAAAAGTAGAATACAAGTTTTACAATGACTATTACTTACAATAATGGATAATAACTCTAAGCTTTCAGATTTAGGCAATAAAGTGTAATTAAAGCTGTTATTTACAAAAATAAGTACGCGATCTCCATGATAGTTCCTATCTAACCTGATCAGATCATACCCCGGAATGAGAAGTTCACAGTCCAGGATGTCAGGGCACAACCAAGTCTCAGTGAAGCATAATACACTAGGGAGGTGTGCTTTAGCAATTAGTTTGTTGGTGTTCACTGATCTTAGGGAGGAGGCTACAAGCATTGTAATGCAAAATATTAAGAGTGTTACGATTACAAAAAGTACTAAAGGTGTGAGATGATACAACAGGGTTAGGTATAGAAGGAGATGAACTGGCATTATGAGGCTTGTGGTTATCATTGTAGTTGCATGAGTGTTCACCCAACATGTATAATGCTCAGGGAGCTTCAAGGTTGCCCTAAAAAAGAGCTTGGGGAATCTGAATTGCCAGCTGATTGTTGGGCATCATAAATTGGGTTGGTAGAACTATGACTGTGATTGTGGACATCACTATTTGAGGCATCTAGATCTGATTCCCCAATAGGGGCACCAGAGGTGAATTTTTTTTACAGAACTTGAGAGTCTTTAGTACATCTTCATTACCCCTTAGTACAAACCACCATCTATCTGGCTTGTTACCACTGTTAGTAGTTTTATACTTACGTCTGATCAGCACCTGATCTACCATTGAAGTGAGCCTTGCCAAGGTAGAAGTAACAGTGTCTGTTGTGGTAGTCCTTAGAGTGCCCCAGTGCTTCCTAGCACCTACAACTGGTTCCTTAGGCCCGGCATGGTGCTATAGTACTTTGTTGTAATTGGCCTTATCTGCTGTACTACAAGAAGCTGACAAACGGCGTTGCCGTTTGGTATGCTGCTGGGGTTTGGTATTTCTCCTGACGTTTGTCTTGGTGGCTTCGGCGTAAGTACGACCTTGGTTAGCCCGTTTGACTTTGTCTTGAAGTTTTTTCACGTCTCTCCTACCTGCTGTACTCCACTTATAGCTAACTGGAATTCATTATTATTATTGTCTATGCATGTACAGATCATTCATTAAACATTATAAGGATGCCTTCACAGTATTTATGAAGGCACTAAGGTGCATAACCCTTGGTGCATAATATGCACGTAAAATTCCAAGTACTTAGTGTGATTGTATGTGCTGTAAGAATTATATGTAATTAATGTATGATGTTAAATTGCTGTGTTTATGTGTTTGTACATGCATTTATCATCGATTTTGATCCATGAAATGGTACAATGAAGTTCACATTGTAGCACAATCATGCTACCTTTGTAATGAAAGCACCTACGGTGTTTAGTAACAGATAGACAGACACACAGACAAAACAACTACTGTAATCTAATCTACTAACCTATTTCACTTTTGAGCGTCTTAAGCAAAGATCTAGAAGGTCGTATTCATTCTCTCATAGTCAAACACCTTGAGGAACATCACCCTTTGTCTGATTGTCAATGGGGTTTTAGACCAGGCCATTCCACCGTGACTGCCCTGCTCTCTACAGTGTATGAGTGGCTTGAACTCTTGGAAGGTATAGTAAAGATGTATGTATGTGTGGTATTTCTCGACTATAGGAAAGTTTTTGATAGTGTTCCTCACAGAAGGTTGTTAGACAAATTACGTGATATCGGCCTCCACAGTACTCTAGTCAATTGGATTACCGATTACCTTACTCATAGAGAGCAACAGGTGGTGATAAATGGTTCAACATCCCAGAGTGTTTGAGTCACTTCTGGTGTTCCTCAAGGATCTATCCTGCATGGGGCCACTTCTTTTCTCTATCTATATAAATGACCTTGCAGAAGTGACGCTCTCTACGCTAATGTATGCCGATGATGTCTTGCTCTATCGTCCAATTTCCTCCCTACAGGATCTTGTGCTGGTTCAAACTGACATTGATGAAATTGAGTCTTGGTCTGATGTCAACCTTCTATACAACTTAATCGTATGAAGTGCAAACAAATACTCATTAATAGAAAGAGAAACTGTCCTCATCTCCCCACATTGAAGCTGAGTGACACTTCTTGAGAAAGTTGATATTTCAGGTACCTTGGCGTACTAGTTAGTGAGAATCTATCATGGTCACATCACATCACCGAAGTGTGTAAAAAAAAAAAAAAAAAGACGGCTAGGCCTCTTATACTGGCAGTTCTATACTGATGCTTCTCCAACTAATCTTAAGCAGCTTTACCTATAAGCCTGGTACGGTCTCACCTTGAATACTGCTCTCAGTTGTGGGATCCCTACCTACACAAGGATATTAAGAAATTGGAGCAAGTGCAAAGTTCGCTCTCAAAATAATTTACCGAAGGTGGGACTCGAGTTACGACAAGTTGTTGAGTCTTGTGAATGTACCAAGTCTTAAAGAAAGAAGACTCCACATGAAGCTTGTTCGTGCAAGTTTACAAGATTGTGCATAATTTGTATTTCTTTCCAGAGGGAATTTTCAACCTCATGCATGCAACACATTCTGCACGCCTAGCAAGATCGCACACACTCCGTCTCTCCTGCACAAGAACTGTTATCTTAACTTGTTTGTTCCCAGCAGTATTGCAGCCTGGATGAAACGCAAGCATGTTTGTGAAGTCTCCATGCATCAGTTTAAAAGCTTACTAACCTCTTTAGAGTTTTGACTATCTTTGTTGATGTATGTATGTATTATTAGTTTATCATTTTTTATTTCTTTCATATAGGGTGCACACTAGATTAGCACGCTTTGCTATTGTGTACCCTTCACACTGTATGTTGCAAGAACTTTTACAGACAAAAAAAAAAAGTATGTATGAAGAACAAAAATGGCACTATCACTGTGGCTTCCCACTATAGTGCTCTCTACGAGTGCAGAGAAAGGTCTTTGTGAGTTTTAGGCCCTTGCATGCAGTTGGTAATCTGGCAATCTGTCAGTGAGAGCCTCTGCATGAGCAGCTTTGAAGGCTTGACTAGATTTTCACATAGTGACCATGCAACGTTTTGTATTGTGTCTATGGGACAGTCGGCCCATTCCTACTATAGGCAAGTACAAAAAACATTAGAAATGTAATGCAAACATAGGAATGGCCAAATCGTAAAAAAGTGAGCAAACAAAACTAGGAATGGTTGTCAGATTGAGCGAGGAGTTCATTTCACTGTGTCAACTATGTTTAATGAAGGCACCAAGGTGCATAAGCCTCGGCGCAATCAACTGACAGCTAGCATGATGCACAACATGAATGTATGACCTCATCATCCAACCAACCTCAAATTCTAGCCTGTAGCCTGGAGCTGACCTGAGACTCTCACTACTAAGTCATTGACCTGAGTCAGCCACAGGCAGACTAAAAAATGTATACATGCAGAAAGCAAGCCAACCTTTGCTTGTCTTTCCAAGAGCATAAGCAGCATTGCACTGAGTATAATCATGCATTGGCAAGGCTAATTCCTGTCTGTATATCCAAAGAACACTGACAGTGACTAACAGCAGCAGCAACAGCAGCAGCAGCAGCAGCCTCAGCAGTAAATTGTTGTGGCAGTGAGCATTGCTCTGATTCTAAATAACGCACACTAAATCAGCAGGCGTGGCCTCGAAGCTAAGCGCTAAAAGAAGCACAAAAGCCTCAAATCTCAGCAACAACAGCGTTTTGGACAGCAAAAAATGTAATTCTACAAGATCATTCACATTTATGAACGTAAGTACTATCGCTTTTGTAGCTAGAGCTGTCTTTCTTGAGATTTCGATTGAACAGACAGACAGACAGACAGACAGACAGACAAAACAACTACCGTAACCCTCTGCACGTGCTACGCACGCGCCGAGGCTTAACAAGACACACATACCGTATAGCGGGAAATTTTCGTGGGGGAAAATTTTTGCGTTTTCGTCTTAAATAGAAATTCGCAGGGAAAATTTTCATGGATTGCGTCTCAACTATACGTGACGACCACATACCTTACAAATTTCGTGGGGGGAAATTTTCGCGGAAAGCTGCCAAACCGCGAAATTCGCAAAAATTTTCCCCCACGAAAATTTCCCGCAATACGGTATGTGTGTCTTGTTAACTATAGATAACTTCCCTACCGAAGAACTGAACACAGAGAACGAGAGGATAGGACAGAGCTTGTGGCACTGCATGCGAGTGCTTGCAATAAATTTCCAAATAACGCACATTTGAATATATGGAAAGGGTCGTTAAGCTAACTTATGAATAATGCATGAGTTTAGAAATTAATGGCCGCCATATGGAGAAAGCACTTTTCGTCTTCTATCTAGCGACTCAGTGAGAGACACAAAAAACCGATGGCAAAAGCGATTGAAGACAAAGAAACCAAGTTTGTTCGTTCAAGAATCAGCTTCTAAAAGTGAATGGTCTTTGAGATATGGCGTGAGAAGATAGAAGAAGAAGATGGAGAAAATTGGAGGTTTGGCACATTTTAGTTTGTTACTTTAGCAATGGTTTTATGCCATGTTTTTGGGCTCATTAAAAAGAGAAAGAGCTAAATAAAAGCTTAAGAAGCCTTTTAGTGCCAACCGCTCATTTTTTTCAGAGTTATTTGCGTGAATATTTGTATTGGGCTAATGGTCCATTTGTGCCATTCCTATATGTACCCAGTACTACCGTATTGGGAATACTACCGTACATATGATAATATTTCCTGCATTATTAGCGAGTGAGCCAAGGGTGGTATGGCATATCTCTTCTCTCTCCTTACAATGTACTCTTAGTAATAAACTATCACAAGATACTATTAAATCATACTTCCAGTGCTACTTACCCCACACCATTCTGGCACACACAAATCCATGTGACTTTCTATTGGATGACTTATTACAATCCCTTCGTGATACCTCACAGAGATTGAGACAGGCGTTCTCGATCAAAAAGAACACACTTTTGCTGGAATCATGTGTCTCTTTAGCATCAAACATGATCTCAAAGTCACCTCTGAGTGTGTGTGTGTGTGTAGAGAGGAGGTGAAAGTGAATGAATGTCTATTGTAGTGTACACATTTTGTTTAAGTATTACCGGTCAACAAATGAGTTGAATACTGAAGCCAGGTCCTTAAGGTTCATGGCTTCCACCTTTTCGATACAGGCCATGATGAACTCAGTTAAGTCATCACACTTGTAGAGAGCATGGTTGATGTGCATTCTGTAGGCCAGTAGCACATAGAAGGGGGCATCGGCAGTGAAGGAGTTGGCAAGATGTTCTCTCAGTCTCTTGAATACTTCACCCAATGCCATATGAGCCAGTCCTGGTTTAGCCTATATAGAGAAATTTTCAAAACTATCATACGTACAGTAGTACGTATAGTAGGAATGGGTCGACTGTCCCATAGACACACTACAAAATTTTGGTCACTATAAAAATCTAGTCAAACAAAATAAAACCTTCAAAGTTGCTCAGAGGTTATAACTGACAGATTACCAACTGCATGCAAGGCCTAAAACTCACAAAAACTTTCCTCCGCACTCATAAAGAGTGCTAGTGGGAGGCCACCATAGTGCTATTTTTGTTCTCCTAACGTACTTACTTACGTATGTACTTACTAATTGACTTACTTGAAAAGGATTTCTAGAGAACCAGAATGTGTTGAGCCAACTTTGACAGCACAAGTAAGTTCTTTTCATGGGTACTACATTCCTTGATACTCATTTTCATCCTAAATAGGCCTAAACAAAACTAGAAAACTTTGAAACTTAGTGTATAAATTCATGTACTACAATGCAGCCATCTTTGTAGGTAGAGTTTTTTGTATTATTTAGCTATGCCTGCTATGAAAAATAATAGTTGGCCTTTATAAAACAGGCCAAGCATGCAGTAGCTATAACTTACCAACTAGAAACTGTATCTGAATGTATGTTTGTAGCAGCGCTACTTAAGCGCTTGTATCTCGGGTTGTGCTTTCACTGTGCTCTTCAGACAAAGACCATTGTGTACGCCAAAGATCATATTTTTTGTGAAGCTCTAATTATAGGAATATACGGTAGCACTACGGAATGCTCGCCGTTCAAAAACGGCCCATTTTCCCATTGACTTCTATACAAAACTGAGTGCCACGTAAGCAAAATTTTACTTCGGAAGTGCAGACCCAATAGAGCGTATTCATTTGACGTCAAAAACGGGGCGGGACTTGCCGCAAAGCAAACGGCGGCCATTTTGGTGCACATTGTGACACTGTCCAGGAAAAAAAATCAAGATTTTCTGCAACTGTTCTTTAGTACACCAAGTTCTTTTGAGTTGAACTGATCTAATTCATTCCTAGTAGTTGTTTTGTTCACTAAAACTGGATTCCTAGTGATTTTCATGGTCCCAGCTAGGGCCTCTTGATTCATGCTTTGATGCCAGAATATCTCAGTACAAACAAGGAGGAGTCATCTCTAAACTCTACCTGCTGCAAAGAGTTGAGACCATCGTGACAATAACTCAGGTACAGGAGCACTGATAAGCACCAAGATAGAGCAGTAAACGAAGAGTCAAAACCATTAGCAGCTACTGTTATTGTGCACCAAAATGGCTGCCCGCGGGTAATCCCGCGCCGCGTTTTTACGTCACATGAATACGCTCTATTAATTGTGACGTCACGTAACGCAATCTAAATTCTTTTTCGTTAAACGAAAAGGACTATTGGCTCGCTACCTCCACAAATTTTGGCCCTGCATGATTACACTGTCTCGCGCTAAGGCGCTTGGCAATTATACATTCTGTACAAGCTTACTTGTTTCTCATAATTGCTGAATGCTGACATGACCATGGTGAACTTGCCACTGTCAGTGGATATAGTGGCTGGTGCCTTGTCAGCAGTCAACATCAATTTCTTCAGTTCACTCTTTAGATCAACAGATGTCTTGTCCAAGTCTCCTATATATATAGGCATGTATATGAGTTAAAGTAAAATGAAGGCACCATGAATTGTGCACAAACCTCGATACACTCAACAAGCTAGCATACTTATTCATACGCATACACTGCACTGTGTAGAAGAGAGTATCATAGCTACATGTACAAGTAGTAAAAATTTTGCAAAAATAAGCAGTGTAGGAATGGGCAGTGCAGTAAAAAGCAATGAAACAAGGTAAGACTCAGAACTTCGGCACATGACTACTTCATTTTCAGTCTCCTAGGCATGTTGTTCTTAGCCCTGGTGTAGTCATGCATGCAGTCACTTGCTTAATTGGGATGAAGTATCAGTAGGCATGCAGGTAAATCTTTGTTAGATCAGAAGATCTGGGCATAAAAAATGAAGTAGTCATGTGCCGAAGTTCCAAGTCTTGCCTTGTTTCATTGCTTTTTACTGCACTGCCCATTCCTACACTGCTTATTTTTGCAAAATTTTTACTACTTGTTCATTCACTTTTTTCAACACTAAGGTGCAGAAAGGCTAACAGAGACTGGTCTGTCTCTGAAAAAAGCAAGAGTGCTTCCAGGAACATTAAATGCGCATGAGCGTTATATGAGTGTAAACCACGTAGCGAGCCCCACATAAGCGTGTGATGTAATCGTCCAACCGACCGCTTTCCATATATATCTGAACTATATTTTAATTGTTCCAAATAAACCGCATGCCATGCCACGTGTATATGAAAAATTGCAAAACCCTGACTTGAAATTTTGTATAAACACTGCATGGCCTCACACTGGGCAGAATGTCCAGGCACTGAGAAGTGATTGGCACAGCAAAAAGCTAGAGCACGTTTTACTCTAAGTGACAACAACCTACACGAAGGTAAGCTCATTGTATCACTATGTTCGTCCGCTAAAATCATACTTTATACTTGTATATGAACGCAGTGCTTAAACCCAGCGGCAAGCAGAATAGTTTCACAGCTGAATTAATTACTGCAGTCATGTTGGGTATATGGATAGATGCCAATACTACTGGATAATGAAAGCAAAAGCTAGAACAGCTGTGAGAGGCTCTAAACTAGAAAACCTTGAGCTCAAGAGTCAGAACTACTGATAACTCTGAATACTGATAATAGCCACTATAGTTGAAGCATAGGCATATGGAATGCACACAGTATAAACAACAAAATCTCAATCATCCAATCTCTAATTTCAATCTACAAATTTGATATTTTTTGCATAACCGAAACCTGGCTTAATGACAACACACACAGTATGGAACTTCTACTTCCTGGCTACTCAATCTACCGACGTGACAGAGGTTCTAGAGGTGGTGGCGTTGTAGTTTTTGTATCCAACAGAATTTCCTCGAATCTTGTTCTCAATCATGTCTCTCTAGAACTAATTTCTATTCAAATCTCAGTCAAGCCACCAATGAACCTTATGTATCTATATTCCTCCTTCAAGCTCTGATACCTATCTTACGTCAGTGCTAGAAGCCATTGAATCTCTTCCTGACAACTGTGATATCTTGATAACTGGTGACTTCAATGCACCTGATATCAACTGGTCAGCCCTTTCTGGATCAAACCCTTTTTCCAGATCTCTATGTGATATTGTATACATGAAGAATCTCATCCAACTAATCACTACTCCCACTCACATCTGTGGCAACACCCTTGACATTGTTCTGGCCAATTCACCTAATAGGCTTAACAACATTTCTGTGGATTCCTCAGTAACAAATAAGTTTTCAGATCACTTCCTTGTTTATTTTACTATAGCATGCAGTGAGTGCCCCAAAACATCAACTTTCTATTCATCAGTCCATGCTTTTAACTACTCCAGAACCAATTTTCAAGCAATTGATGACATGCTCTTCAACTTTCAGTTCAGCAGTGAAGCTTTACAAGATGTCAACTTTGCTTGCATTGAACTCAAACTAGCAATTCAGAATGCATGTAATAATTTCATCCCTACTTTCAAGCGTTCTTCTCACCTTGAACCAAAGTGGTATACATCTGAAATCAGGCATACATTGAACTGTATTAAAACACTTCGTCATCAGCTTAAAAAGAAAGAAACTGTTACTAGAACCACTAAACTAAACCAGTTGGTATGTCGACTTGAATGCATGTTCTCTAATGCAAAGGAAGACTATGTCTAGCGTCTTGTTTCAGACTTTAGTAAGAATCCTCAAAAAATCTACAACTACCTCAGACAACTAAGCGATGTTAACTCTATGCCCTTTTCTTTCTGCAACAATGGTTCAATTATTACTTGTCCAACAAAGATTGCTGAACTTTTCAACCATTACTTAATTCAACTTTTACCCAGCTAGTAACTTCAACCTCCCTACTCTAGACGAGCTACCAACACCAACATCTCAATTGTATGAAATCTCTACTAGCCAGTCAGAGGTTTTTGACCTCCTAATATCCTTAGATCCATCTAAATCAGTTGGAGATAATGGCATTAGTCCCAAAGTCCTCAAATACTGTGCCACATCTTTGACTGAACTAATAACCTATCTCTGTAACCTTAGCTTCAAATCACATCAATTTCCCTCTGATTGGAAAGTCCACAAGATACGTCCAATTCCTAAAAAGGGAGACCTTCATTTAGTTTCGAACTATCGTCCAATTTCTTTGTTGTCTATATTATCTCTAAGCTTGTTGAATCTATTGTTTATGCCAAAATAATTCCATTCATACGACCCAAAATAAACAACTCTCAATTTGGCTTTCTCAAAATCGCTCCAGTCTATAAGTCAACTATTACTCTTTATTCACCAAATTACAACCAATGTGGAAAGTAAAAACACTTGTGATAAATTATTATCTATCTAGATTTCAAAAAAGCCTTTGATAGTGTTCCCCACAATGAGCTTCTATTTAAATTATGGCGTTTGGGTATTACCGGTTCTTTTTTGGAAATGGTTTCAATCCTATTTATGCTATAGGCTTCATTATGAATTTATGCCAGGCATACTCTTTCACCAGTGTTATAACAAACAATATCATGCATGCTCTAACCTCATTCCCAGATAGCCTACATACCGTATAGCCGGAAATATTGACGGGGATTTTAATTTGATGGTTTGACGGTCAAAGCATCTCATTTCCCCTCATACTAGAGTGCGTGGAACTGTTTCTAGTTTTTCGGTTATCACGGTGCCACTGAAGAAGTATCAGATAATGATTGTCAGATTGAAGACAGAACAGTAGTTTACGACTGTTTTTATTTTTGAAGTTAGATCAATACTAGAGCCCTAGTTTCATCCTCACTGGTAGACGCAGTTGACATTCTCAAAGGACGCCCAAAAGGAGAATAGACAGCCATCTCGACCAAATTGCACAAGTGCCACACCCCCTTGAAGTAAATGCAGCCATTGCTCGCGATAACAGAAGGGGACGGTTGGGTACGGGTCTTAAATACTTTCCATTCTACTTAGTTATTCGCACAATCCACATCATCTTTGCTGATCTTTGCTACTTTTGACAAAACACAGAGTATTAAAAAAATGTATTGCAACCATTGGAGAACAAATCATGGTTAACATCTACGTAAATTAATCACGTGCTTCCGGTTCCAACCTCCTCTGCATGTGGTTTATGTATGGTCAAACTTATCTGAGCATCTGATCAAAGTATAGCATACAAACTAAAGTCCATTCGCATTCACTTCTAGCATAGATAATATAGACACGTACCCGGGATTGGAAACGCCTAATTCGCGCCCAATGTTGCAATACAATTCTTGGCGACCAATCCAGGCTTCGCAATCCGTGTGGAATTTTTCACCTTCAATGGCACCTTACACTCCAAGAAGCTAAAGTAGCCACTCTTTCTTTGTTTTCACTTGACTTTCGAACAANATGTGTGTGTGTGTGTGCGTGTGTGTGTGTGTGTGTGTGTGTGTGTGTGTGAAGGAAGCCACTTCAAGAATATCTATTGGACAAATTTATGGGTTTCTTCGACTGCACTTATGCTCCATGGATTGTTTAAATATAGTCTCAGACTTAGTGTCCACTTGTGATTAAATGAACTCTTGAATTAGAGTGTGTCTGTCTGTCTGTATGTGTGTGTGTGTGTGTGTGTGTGTGTGTGTTTTTGAACACTTGACTTCACACGTGCTTGCTAGTATGTAAAGTGAAGTGTTCATATAACTTGACCAATTCCATCGTGTTTGTTCGTTGTTCTTTCAGTTCTCCCTCGCCAACCACTGCTTCCTTCCTACATTACCCTCACCTCTTGTTTACCAGATGCACACACAACACACCTGTATTTGGTTGTATACACTTAACACCACAAACAACTCGAGTAAACAACTCCATGTTTGGTCATTACGAGGTATTGGGAACGAGATACCTGTGGTGCTTGCATCCACACAAAATGGATAAGTAAATTGGAATAATGTATAATTGTGGAGGAAACCATTCTTGTGGGGAGTGTGGCAAGCTGGTTTGGTTATGGGTGTAGCTGGTGAACCAGGGGTCGTGAACTCTTGCAAGATATTTGAAGAAGGGTACTGTAATAATTTTGTGGTTCAAAGTAGGAATAATGAAATTTTAAACTCTCTTGCAATTTTTTTTGTGAGCTGAGAGTTGAGATGATGGTGGTTTTGGGGGGGCATGTTGCTCTAGTAGGTAATGGTAATTGAGTATGTATTGTTAAATTGAATATGTCTCAGTTATGATTCAATTATCAATGGGGTAATGCTTTTGTTGTGGAAATACTGCATTTTTGCTCAAGCTGTTTTGTTATAGTATATCAAGCTATTTTTTCCCCTAAAAGTGTGAGTGCAATGACGCATTAGGTTACTCATATCTTGTAGGGGGAATATGGAGTAGGAAGTAGGGTACCTGGAATGTCTTCTTTATATATAGATATAACTATTTTTCCCTTTCTTTCAGAAATCAAGGTGTAGTTATAATTTGTTAATAATCACATTAACTTTCAAATATGGTCAATAGTTTTCTTCCTTACAACCTCAATCTCAGGTTCATCTTTATGCCGTGGTGTGAAAAGCACCTAAAAATGGTCTCAGGGCCTTTGGAAATGCGCTCATTTGTCTCTGAGTGGGTACAAACATCCCTTGTATATAAGAGTGGCACACTAAGGCTGAGAGAAGACCATAACTGTACTCCACCACAGGCAGACACAGTGTAGTGTACAGATGATAACAGCATACTTTTCTCTTATTAGAGTGAGTTATTCTGTGAAAAAAATTCCCACAGCCCAAACACTGTGAGAGGTGAATAGAGATTGTGTCTTTGATTTTGGCACTGTTTAATCCCATTATGGTGGGAAGTTTAAATTGTGTACAGCACCACTGCCTATTGGGTTACCAACCCAGTGAAAACACTCTTGGAAGACAAGGGTGTTGTGTGCTGTGTTTCTCAATTGGGAAACTAGCTATTGCTGCTTGGTATTTTCCCATTGGATTCCCATCTTGAGCTATGGACTATAGAGCTTGTTGATAGAATTAGCTTAATAAAGTTGTTGTTGTTTTTATACATAAAGGACTCATTAATATGTATCATGACCATGACATAGTATAGTTATTATGTTGAGAGAGAATTCCATTCCTGAAAGAGATGAAATGACTGTTGAGTCCTTTTTTGAACAAAGCCAAGATGTTGCCCGGCAATCAATGGGAGCTATGCCTGTTGTCCTATCATCGTGCCATGCATACATGAGCGTTTATGGAGAGAAGCAGCTGGAACAGATTAATGAATTATCGATTGAAAATGACGATTATGTACATAATAATTGAGGGGGCTGTAAACACTTTTGGCAGTTGGTCAAGGATGTTCTTTGAGTGGTTTGTTGCATAATTGTGCGCAACACATTCCAGGTAGGTACTAGAGCGTACATGTTTGAGGAGAGACCGACAGTGTAGTTATGAACATTTTTTTATTCTTTTGTAAGTGTACACAAACACTTGTAACCAGGAATGAAGTAGTCCCTCTGATCTTTCTTGTTAAGGTTAACCAGTGACCCTCTCTGGAGGCTGTTGGTGGCTACACAGGGATGCTATATTTGGCCAAAAGCTCAACTTGTATACAAATAATTGTGTGGTTTTGTTTTGTGCTTGTTGTGTTTTCGCAAAGAATTATTTTATAATGAGCGTGCAAGTAGGTTGTTTGCAAGCAGAGAAATTTAAAATTTAAACTCTATAACGTAATTAGAGGTAAGGTTCAAAGCTGGTGATCTTTGTTGAGGTGCCACTTGTCTGACTGATGGACAGTGCTGTGTTTTCCTCCAATCAGAAACTCCCCATCGTCAACAAATAGCTTACCTTGTTGTCTTGCTGGCTTCATGTGTGTGTTTGTTGTGTATTGTGGTGAATCCTGCCTTTGGTGTGCTCAATGCGAGACTATTCAGTGGCTAGCAGTCGCCTCAAGAGCACATGTGAAGAGAAAATTTCTGTATAGAGTGTATCAATGGGAGTCTAACTTTTGAGGCATTGTATGTTCATCTGGCTCAATTTTACATCCATGGCTCTTCCCAGTCAGTGTTGGTGCTCTTCTTCTCTCTCTCTGAGTTCCTTCTCTGGGGAGAATAGAATGCATTAATGGAGTAATTATAGGATCTTTTGATCACTATTGTACTGTTCCAACTTCTCCGGGGAACCCTTGTTACACTGCAGTGTCCACTCTAAACAAAACAACTGTGTTTGCATGTTTGCAAACAAGTGATAATAGCTTCAGTGTTTTACTAGAGCTTGTTCTCTCTCTCTCTCTCTCTCTCATTTTCTCCCATTAATGGCATTGCGATTTGCTCACTGGCATTTTGTCCCAGCTTACTGTATGGTATGCTCTGGTTGTTGCTACTGATTGGTTGTTGGCAGAATAGTTTTGTTCCTCCTCAGGCAATGTCTAGGCTGATAATTATGTGCTTGTTCACTTTCCATTTGCCTTTTTGTTGTTGTTCTACGAGACTCTGGAATCTACAAGCACATTTTCTAGAATCAATTAAAGCACCAAATGTTCCTCTTGGCTCGAATCTTTCTTTCTTTTTGTACATGTGCATGTATTTTACATGCAGCTTATTGCTGGTGGTGTACCTATAATTATTAGTTGATTGTGGGGCTATTTTTAGATTGTGTTTTGTGATAATAGTATCAGTGCCCATTCTTCTCCAGCTCCCTGTTTGGCAGTTGGTGAATTGTTTAGTATAAGCAGGAAGTTCACCTACAGTTTAAAAATGGCACACTTAAAATTCTCTTTAACTTGTTTATCCCTGGTCAGGTGATCCAGTAGCAGAGAAGCCTTGAATCTGTCCTTCTATATATAAATATGGAGCTGATGTGTGGTTGAACAGGGGGAGTGTTGTAATCTCATTTACCAATAGATATAATTATAAGCAAAATACTGGCTGCTATGTACACTTGCTTGCTAAAAAATTGAATTTTCAGCCATTCATACACAGACTGCAGCACATACTATACATAGTCTACATAGCGTGTAGATTTGGTATTCATTTAGTTACATTTTAGCTTTGGGTTACATTGTTTGCGGGTACACCTAGCCTCTCAAATAGCACACGCCATGTGACTGTGTCTGTATCACAATCAGAACTGTGCCTGGTCACCAGCCTCACCCAGCAGGTACATGTTGCAAGAGGACACTCGTACAGAGCATATCGTTTGCCATGTGACTGGCTATCCTCTGGTAGTTATCAGAATTATCTGGGGATAATTGTTACACCTGAACTGAACTGATGACTACAGTCATGACAACCCTATGGTGATAATGTATTCTTTGGTACAACAAACACAAGACAATATAGTCTCTCAAAAGATTCTTTTTGAATGAAAGGAACTAGTGTCATGTGGCCGGTTTGAAGAGTTTCTTTTCTATCAGTGACTGTAATCCTTGTGTAGGATCACAGTCAACAGTATAGACACACTGACGGATAGCTTATCGTCACCTGGTTGGGTTTCAAGGGAAAAACGTGTGACCATCTCACCAACTCTGATATTGATTTCTAATTTTCTTTGTTTGCTGTTGTAAGCCATGGATGTGGTGTATAGTTACCGCCAGTAGAATGGGTGTTAACCCCAAGGGAACCAACCTACGCACACAGAAGTCTACTTCAAGCCTTCTTTGAAGAAATCTTATTCTAACAGCACTAACAGAACCACATCCTTGTTTCCTCTATCACGTTCAGCCTTATGTAACAGTAGCACCAATAGCACATCTGTAACCCATCTGCCTCTAGTGGCAGGCTTGGCCCCTGGTCCACTGGAGGGGTGATAGAATGCTGTTAGTGGGAGATCCATTTCTCCATTTCATGGAAGCACTTATCAATACATAGTATGTTGTGGCCTAATACTCACAATGCCACTTGGTATCCTAAACCACTTAAGAACAATGTCAAAGGGTATCTGTATTACGACTTATAAATACGTGATGTACTGTGTCTGTTCAGCCTCTTAAGAGCATGGTGATTGTAATGGCTCGATCTCGAGGTGTGTTTGGTTACTGGCTGTGGGAGTGCTCACGACAAAAGGCATTTTTGTACACTGGCGCTGCACATGATTATTCATGCAAAAAGGGCTTCTCGTTATGAATATTAACGATGTCTGTGTCCATAATTGCCATCCGACCACATGAAATAATGGTCCATTATCCAACCAGTAACCCTCACAATCCGTGGGGGTAGGTCAGGGCTGACCTTCAGGGCTCAAGATGGCCTAACAATTGGGATTTCTCTGTTGTCTGTATTTCAAGTGTCTCAACTTACTGTACTGTTGACTCTTGGACCATCTCCTCTGAAGCCTATCTCACTTTTTTGGGGGGAGGGGAGTGGGTGGGGGCTGAATTAATTCCTTTTCAAGGAAAGAGTTAGTGTTGGTAAAGATTCGACCCTGTTGCGTTGGTGCACAATAGCTTTTACCGTTACTTGCATGGTCAGCGTTACCACTGATAGCGTACCAACCAGAGTTGGTTTGTAAGCTATATTATGTTGTATGCTATGGTGTGCATGCTGTTTTCTATGGTGTGCATGGTTTCCCACTCTCATCATCTGTTGCTCTTTGTTGTTTTCAGAAGCGAAAGAACGACCCGCTACGAAGTTTCAGTTTGGGTGTGTGACTCGAAGAAGAGAGCAGTATGTGTTTGTGTAAGTGTCAATAGAATATTTTGGACTCGTTTGTTTGTGACAATTTACCTTGGTATTCATTAATGAAATTGTATTACATCAAGTGATCTAATACACTGTCAAGAAAATTGCGTAGAAGCTTCACATGTACACAGCGCACGCGTTTGCATGCATATATATGTACGTTGTGTGTGCGTGAATGCGTATCTTCAAACTGGGAGGAAACGTGCAATAATATTATAAAGACATTTTTCCAGCATCCTGGAGACATATGCTCCAACAATTATTTACTCTTGTGGAGTAATAGAGCTACTTTATTGTGGCTGAAATAATTTCAGGCCCACTCTGTTGATTCCTGAAAGGAACGAATGATGAATGGCCCTAGATGTGCACACATGGATGAGGGCCCACACAGTAGCCCCTAGTTACGGTGAAAATATATTTTTAAGCCGTGTTTCCTCTGTTGTTCTAAGGATTTAAAAGACACTGTATTATCGATTATTACATGTTATTGCATTAACTAACATTACTGTTTTCTAGTAAACTATATGTTTGTTTGTTTTTGACAGCCTCATATTTATGCCCAGGTTTGGTAGGCCATTACGGCTCTCACTTGGATCAAGAGTATTTGTTTCACAAAAGCACTTCTTTGTCACTTTCCATGCTCCACTTTTTGTGCTTCTGTTGACTGTTTACATCATTAGTTCAGCGGTTTGTTCTTTCTCTCCCCCAAGTTAGTTGTCAACCATTAGTGGAATGTAATGATATTATCATAAACCTATTAGAGAGTATGGCTTTGTTTGGCAAGAGCTGACATTGGCCATTACATTGGAAGGAAGAGAATGAGCATGCTGTATAATTGCACAGGTTTTACACTAAGAAATGATGTGACCAATGATATGTGCTTAGTGAAGGGAGAGGGTGTGCTTGGTGAAGGGAGGAGGGTGTGCTTTGTGAAGGGAGGAGGGTGTGCTTATAGTGAAGGGAGAGGGTGTGCTTAGTGAAGGGAGAGGGTGTGCTAAGTGAAGGGAGGAGGGTGTGCTTATAGTGAAGGGAGGAGGGTGTGCTTTGTGAAGGGAGGAGGGTGTGCTTATAGTGAAGGGAGAGGGTGTGCTAAGTGAAGGGAGGAGGGTGTGCTTATAGTGAAGGGAGGAGGGTGTGCTTGGTGAAGGGAGAGGGTGTGCTTTGTGAGGAGAGGAGGGTGTGCTTGGAGAAGGGGAGGAAGAAAGTGTAATTCTAGATAAAGGAGGTGTAATCGGGTGGCAATGTACATTTATAGGATGATGATCTGTAGAGAAAAAAATTTCCTGTTCCCATTGAGAATAATGTCGAGTTAGTAGATGTCATTAATTCTATTAGCACCCACTACACTCTACTAATTCGCAATAGGTGTAAGTCAAAGATACCCCTAGTAGGTGTTCACGAGAACACATAACTGTATAATTGATTATTTTGTACACTAATCAAGTCTGCCGCCACTGCATGAGATACCTGTGTGTCCAACGTCATGCAAGTATGGTGTGTTAGCCAACAGTATGATGGTCCCATTCATTGGTTGTGGTATGCAGTTGTAGTATGTTGATTGGTTCCTAAGTGGTTAATGTCAGCATATCAGGTTAACAGTAATTATCATAAGTTAGCGGTCATCAGATAAGGGTCTTATTTCTGCACCTATATTGCATTCCTTTTCAAAATGAACGGTTACGTAAACCCCAAGGTATGAGTTACAACAATTACCATAGAGGAATTGTATGAGAACAAATGAGAAAACAAAAACTGAACACTAGTATTGTATCTGTATCAGTATGTATGTATGTATGTATGTATGTATGTATGTATGTATGTATGTATGTTTGTATGTATGTATGTATGTATGTATGTATAAGAGATCATGGATCTGCATAGTGTAGATCTCAACAAAACATATCACTTTATAAAAAATCAAAAGTAATTTGAGGTCAGTAGGAAGCTCAAGATACACGATAGCCAGTGTACAAACTCATCACTTGATTTTCCTTTCTACTTTTCATTTGAACAAACAAGTCTAGGAATTCTTCTGAAATGCCTGATCTCCTTGAACTCCACTCTATTGCCCTATCACTGACTAGTTGCCACCTTATTTAGCTCCAGCTGCTACTTAGGTGTGCTGAACATAAACAAACGTAGGATGATGCTGAGTCCTACATACGCAATGAAAATTTATTTAGTCATAATTATATAGCCAGCAAATAAAATTGTATAATAATTTATGTTTTGGTGCTAGAGTGCTAAGAAGGTCTGCTCACTTCTCCTACACACCTCTGCTTATCCCACCTCCAGTTTACCCAACTATTCAAACTTAGCACAATAAATTGCATTAACAGTCGACTCTCAGCTTTCAAATCGCTAACAAATTCATGCACAGTGGTTACTTGAGGCTGTGCCTGCCTCCGTACGATGAGTGCTGCATGGCCTGTTTGTTTGTACCGTCGGTCACATCACGGTGTGTGTTGTCATCGTGAGAGAGTGGCATCACTCATAAAGATTGACCTGTGGCACGTACAGTCCTCTGGGTCAGGCCCTCCTCCTCGCTTCATTAGTGCACTCTGAGCAGATTCTAAAGGTGCACCCTAGCTCTCCCCCACCTGACAATATTTGCCGTGGGATTTATGCATGCATGGTTGCAATTATAGTTTCATTTCATACTACATAGTGAAATAAAATTTTTAGAGTGGATTGATCTTTGGGTAGTGTCGGGTTGTCTCGTCTGCTCGAGGCTACACTGGCTTGCTCAAAACAAGGTTGAAACAAGATGGCTACAGACGAGCCTCCTTTGTCTTACGACAGGCAAGGCAGACAAATTATAATAATAATAATGATAATTATTATTATTATTATTATTATTGTGCTCAATAACTACATGATTAATGGATAATTAGCTACTTTGTCAAATTGAATATTCACCACTCAAAGTGTTGTTTGCTGAGCAAGAGTACATGAAGGTGCTCTCGTATGCACACGAGACCCTCTCACACCCATAATATTATTATCGTACATTTGTGTGCAGCTACACAGCACTCTTGCTGCTATGATCAGCCTAATAAAATAGTCTGTAGACGACTTCCAGTTGGCTCTCAGCTATAGTGGTATACACCTTCACCCAATACATCAGTCCAGCCTACACATTGCATATGATGATGATCAGACAGGCAGGTCCTCCTGTAAAATGCCCTTATGTAGAATGGTTTTTAAAAATCATAAGCTGTTGTTGTGTGTTGCACACTCAATCACGTGGACATGAGTAACTAGACAGTTTTGCGAGCTTATTGCAAGCTCGTCCTTAGCTTCATTAACATATTAAAATTTTTTCCCTGAGACAAAACTTGAGCTTTCAAAGCCAAAATATCATTGTATTGTACATGTGATTTTGTGTGCATAACATGTATAGAAACAACTCTGGCTTGCATGACATAATTACACCCACAGACTTGTGTCCCAACTTTCAAAGCTGAAGAAAAACATCCTCTAATTCACACAGCAAGCCACAAGCTTCTTTCATGACTCACTATAAAGGTACCTGGACCTTTTTGCTAAACTGCATTACTGCTTTGCCTACACATCCACCTATACTGATTGTGTCAGCTGTAGGACCAGCCAGTAAGACCAGGACCAGCATTAATTTGTCATGGGATTCCATTGAACTTTCAACGTTGGCAAGACCAGTCAGCTACGTATATAGTGTACGCAAATGAAGGCACCAGTAGTATAGACAGAACAACGTTCCATTGTACTACAACTGAATTATGCAGTAACTGTCATTATACTGTTAGACATAACTTACAATGAATAAAAATCATAGCTGTAATCATTTGCAGTCTACACTTTGTAAAGTATACTTTGTTGTTGTAGGCAAGGGCCCGGTAATTCTGTCACTTGCTACTGAAATGACCTCGATGTCTATTTATTACCACTAATTAAGTATCGAGCTCCTTCAAGCTCAGGAACAATGGCAGTAGAGGACAGCGATTTGTCTTGCTTTATCTTCTTAAGGCTTCATTTGTTGCAATTTGTAGAGGCAAACACAGTTAAACATGCAAGCAGCCCATAAACCAATGTCAAAGCTTGGTGAAAGTGCTTCCGATAATAAGGTTGCATTGTGCAAAACATTCCAGACCCAGAGATTTAAGCTTTCTCCTCTCAAAACCAACACTGCGATTAGCTTGTGTTTGTGTAGAAATATCAGTTTACATAGCACTTACACATGCCCTCTTGAGCCAAGTGCACTATACTGCCAGTTTACATGTCCTGTAGAAACAGTAGTGGGCGGCTCTAGGTCGTGTTTAGATATGGTCTCAACCACTGGTTATGATATCAAGGCTTGTGGTTACAAATATACACGTGATGAACTGAGAAGTCACTGGCTTACTTGAGGAGATTTCTGCTGTCTGCAATAGTGACAAAAGAAATTTGACCCACTGGTTGCGTTCTTATATAAGATAGCCCTTGGTTTTCCTCCCTTGTCTAGTGCATCCTCTTGTGGCCATTGCGAAGAGGAGGGTCGTAGGTAATACATCATCTCGATCATGACAGCAGTCGCTACCAGATATTTTGCTTCAAATCATTGACCTTTCTATACACAACCAACCAATCACATGCAGTGAGATCACTGGCTTCTAGGGAAAGGATGATGTGGTTGTGTGTGTGTGTGTGTGTGTGTGTGTGTGTGTGTGTGTGTGTGTGTGTGTGTGTGTGTGTGCCTGTGTGCGAGTGTTCAAAGTAGACGTTCAATTATGTGTCACACATATTCTGTTAATATGGTGTCTGGCTTCTTGCACTAAAGCTAGAACCACTAATTCTATCAACTATATTATAGTACTGTGTTGGTTATAATGCTATGTATGTGAACATAGTTGCAGTCTGTTGTACCATGGCTTTGTGTGGTGAGTGCAGTCACTTATCTGCACATGTATGCTATTAACAACTGAAGCCCTTCAGGTACGTGTGTGTGTCTGTGTGTGTGTGTGTGTGTGTGTGTGTGTGTGTGTGTGTGTGTGTGTCTGTGTGTGTGTGTGTGTGTGTGTGTGTGTGTGTGTTGCATGTGTGTGTTCCGAAGCTATGCATGAATAAAGGCATGCACATGTGTGTCATTGTAGTGTCTTTGTGTCCATTCCTACTGGACATATCAATAGCAAATCACTGCAAAAACAAGATTACTACTTTTCCATTACAGGTATAGTCTGCCTACATGTACTTCAATCACATGCAGAGTGATCGATGGTTTTCTCCTGAATAGCTAGAATACCATACTGTGCATACTTTTGAGACACTCTAGTATTTTGTTTGTCTGTTATGCAAGCTGAAGTTTTTAGCTATAGAAACTCAATCACTTGTTTGTGCATTGTTTTCAAGCATGTGACCTACTGATCACCAAGACAAGTGTCTACCAATAAGAACTTGCAAAAAGTCTGAAATGAAATTGCACCCATATCTCCTTTAGTCTCTCCTCTCTGAAATGAAATCGCTCTTATCTCTTATCAATGTTTCTCCTCGTATCATTTTCCTCTGCCTGTAAGAGGATGAACCAGAATTTGAGATATAGTAACGAATCATATAAAATATTCAGTATATTTGCGTTCTACACAATCAACTGTCACCAGCTCTAATTGGTGGTGAATTATCATAATCAGTTGTGGTAATAATCATTATTGTTAGGTTCGTATCATACAATCGATAGCAGCTGTAACAGATTGTAGCAATTATAATTGCCATCCCTTGAGAAATATCACACTAAGACTAAATAGCCAATACTGTAGTAGTCTTGTCCCTACTACGCAGGAATGATAAACAATTATTTTTTACAAAGTCATTTACACTATACAACTGTGTAATGTATATACCACAATAATAATTATTTCATTTTTGCGGTCGAAGTTCGACTGACACATGTCACAATTGGAGTTCCAATTGTGCTACATAATTCCACATAACCTCGTCACTATTCAGCTAGTGGTTGCTAATCACTCTATAATGGCCAACGACTGGAGGCTCTAATGAATTTCAAAATAATTATAATCGAAGAAATTAAGTTGTTGACCTTATTAGTGTCTTGTGTGTGAAGTGATTCCTGGAATGTCTGTGATATTTGCTGGCTTATTAATGATGGTCTGACCCTTTAATTGTGCTATTATTTCCTCCAATAATAACAGTGATACAAGGCTGCACTGTGCAAAGCTCTTCACTACTCCATGTAATTACTAGAGGAGACACAGATCTCCACTAGTTGGAGCTACTCTCAAGAACAAACTATGTGCTCACTGAAAACAAACAAACAAACAGAAATTAGAAAGTTTTGGGAAAGAACCTAGGTAAAACTCCCTGTTCTTGAATCTGATGTATGTGACCCAGTTGTAAGATATTACCAATAAGTTTGATGCAAGGTCTCTTACAATACTTTAGGATAATAATTCTATTATACAAGACAAGTTATACTCAGCACTATAGCCTTAATTGTTCCTTAAAAATCCTCCATGTTTTAGTGAGAGACAAATATGATGTGTGTGTGTCTCACAGTTGGTAGTTAGCTAGGTGCAACAGGCAGGATGTAGACATCACATTTTAGACTGGCACCAAACTTGTGGCAGTGATTGCTTCCATCCACCAACGTCTGCTGTGGTACCCCTCCCCCTTTTTTAGAGCCATCCATGTCTCTAATCCTCTAATGTGCCAGCTGGCTGACTGCACATGCATGCATGGTGACTTGAACTGTATTACTAATGGTGAACAATGGCTCAATTCACGTAATATTATAGTGTAGTCAATATTTTGACTGAAGCTGGTCATTACCAGTGATATTGTACCTATTATGCAAGTGACCTCTATTAACTTGATCCGACGTGTGGCTATGTCACAATGCTATTATACCGTGCTAAAATTATATTATTGGCATAATTATATGCACACAATGTCTTGCAATTTCATAATATACACTTTATTATGCATGCATATTCTAGTTAAGTACATAATTATGTATATAATATTATAGCAGCGCTGTATTTATGAAGCAGTGAACATAATTTTTTTTCAAAATCAATCTTTTTTTTTTCAATGAAGTGTCTTCTTTGCATGAGAATGAAGGAGGTGAAGACATGTACAAATGCAATTTGATCAAGGGACAATTGCAAAAATTTAGAAAATCAACAGAGTTGACAATTAGTGTACACAGGAAGGAAGTAATTTTATCCACTATAATAAAAGATACGGTTATTATTGCTAATAATAATGATTATAGAGATTGTTGGAAAGGGAATGATATATAAAATCCATTGAAAACACTTAAAAACCTCTTCACAACAAACACACAAACAAACAAAAACAGTTAAAACATAAAATGAGTACCTACACAATACACAAACCTAACATTGAGACAATGACCACAGGTACACAAAACATAGTTTGGCAGGATGGGTTTCTCTTGTAATACATTCAGATAATAATAATAATAATAATGATGATGCATAAGGATATTTTTCTTTATTATTCTGTGTTGATGTCTTTGTGCAATGTTCCGTAATCGACAGTATAGCAATTGCAAAGGGGAGTTGGCATAATTGATCAGTCCTTAAAAATTATTAGTAACACCTAATGTCAACATTGGAGTAGGGAACTCTCCAGTTCGTTTGAATGACTTTGGACAAACTCGTATCCTGAAACATAAAACATGTCCTTGACGACATTTCCTCTGAGAATGTAGTCGCTGTTTCTCTTTAATCTTGCTGGGTACTCAACACTCGAGTCAACAATGATTGTCCTTAAAGTTTGATCTCTCGAGAGAGAGTCTGTAGCTCCATTGAGGACTCTGTCCACCCTGATTTGGTAGGAGGTCATGTGAGGACTCCTTCTCATTCTAATATTTCTCTGTACTCTTCCCACGATGGTAACTGCAGAGGAAGCAAGGGTTTACAAGGTTGAATGGAGGCACAGAAGACACAGCGCTTCTACACATGCACTGACCACACTATAAGATGATAGCTAAGATAATCACATTCACCTACATCCTCCCCATATAGACAACATTGGTGTATTGTTTACACTGCTCTGTGTATTTACTAACACTGTAAAGTACTACGACTCTCACCTGTTGAGGAATGGGAAGGTGAACTGCTGCTGCTGCTGCACAGAGGTGATCTACTGCTGCCAACCGATCTCTTCTCCTTCTCTTGTGATGGTTCAACTTCAGCCTGAGGTGGTTCGAGCACTTCAAGACGGAGTGACGAGTTAGCATTTTGAAACTCATTGCCGGCAACACAGGTGTAGTATCCAGTGTCAGAGAAACTCAGAGTTTTAATCTTAAGGTCTGAGATTAGTATGGGAGTAGACGAGTGACTGCTGAAGTCTGATGATTCAAATTTGTCATTGAATTCGACTGGTTTATCTTCATACAACCATGTGACGCTTGGCTCTGGACAGCCCTGGAATATGCATGTGATGGTGGTATCACTGCCCAGTGTTGCCGTGGCAATAGTGTTGCTGACCATATTACCAGTTGATCGAATGGTTAAGAATTGAAGAGGAATGACTGGCATTGATGGGCTTGTTTCTGGAAAATAAAAACCACATAGTTAATTTCTATCCAGCAAAGATTACAACCGAGTGTATTAAGTGCTTGAGTTATATATACACAAGCCACATCCTTACCACTGATTGAAAGTAGAAAGTAAACAGTAAAGTTGCCAACCCTCGCTATGTATTTTCCTTCCTGTTCTCGCGATGTGAGAATACTTTTGAACTCAATTGAGTTGAGATTATTGTCCACACCTTCCGGCCATTCGGCACTACCACGACTGTTCACAAAGGACCACTCAATATCGTAGCCTTCAAGGGAGTGGATGTTGTTTGTGCTGACAATTTCAAAGACAATGTTCCTTGTTCTGATGGGATAGGACACAGTTTGGTTGGTGACATCTTCTGTTTCACCATTAAACGACTTTTGCAGACCAAGTTCTAAAGAAAAGAGATGAATACAGGAAGTGAAATGAACAGCATAGGAAAGCCACTCTACTTGAGTAGGTTCAAGTTTAAAGTGGAGACATGCGTACTGGTACAAGGTCACACTTGAGTTTACATAACATGTGTGTCTTTCCTAGGACTTCCTCAGAGGAAGCCAACCACCCAATTAGAAGTGGATTTAGTCACAACTTTACAAATATTGAACTACACTAAACAAACAACTGGGACTACACCAACACACTTCAACTTACTCCAACAAGTTGGCTCTTCTCCCTCCCACTCTCCGTCTTCCATGCACCTCCTGGTGGCGTTGCCAGAAAGAATGAATTTAGCCTCACAGGAGTAGGTAAGATAAGCTCCAACAGAGTGATCAGGAGCAACGACAGTGCCATAATCAATAGGAGAAGGTCCTTTACATTGAATCTCTTCCACTGAGAGAGAGAGAGAGAGTGAAAATGTGAACCACATTCATTCATTTTGTGGAATTATAGTTGCAAAGGTCTCTAATTGATTAAATAGATTGCGTCAGATAACGTCTAGATATACAATACACAATGTGTATTGAATACCATTTGGTGGTTGCAAAAAAAGTAAATTAACGTGTAATGAGATTTACAACCGAAGCGTAGGCAGAAGTAAACAAACAAATCATTAACTGCTGAGACGATATTCACACTGACCACTTGCACTCACAGACACATACACAATATACTACTGGACACACTAATCATCATTAGCATCATCGATTCATGTAGTTCTCGTGACGCCTGATCGAATCAATCGAATGATTTTACAGAAGTAAACGAAATCATTGCTACACTGACTTACTTTCTGCACACTCTGCATCTTGGCCGCTCCATGTACCATCATCCATGCATGTTCTCTGAGTGCTGCCAGTGTATCCATCAGCACATGTGTAATAGATGACGGTGCCCACATTGTAGTAGTCTTGGACTGGTGCTATGCTCTTCACGTTGGCCGTTACTGGAGGCCGTTTGCATTGTGCTGTGTGTGTGTCATAGTGTGAAAGGGGTGGAATGAGGGTTTGAATACTGTAGTGCAGTAACGCTTGCTTATCGCCTTCCCAAACCAAAGTGTTAAATCAGCACATGTAGCTATTATTAGCTGATTACGGTCATAGACAATTGCCTAGCAACTCAAGACTGAAAGGGGCTTCTCCAGTGAGTGTTGATCTACTCAGAGTCATTTCTTACCTTGACAGTAAGGAGCACTGTCGCCAGTCCACGTTTGATTCTTCTGGCAGGTTCGTTTGCTGGAGCCTACGAGACTGAATCCCACATGACAGTCGTAGTAAATGCTCCCACCCCAACCAGAGTATTCGTCCATGGTAATGATTCCATTCATGGGGGCTTCAACAGGTGGGCATTCAATAGCTGTACGTGTGTAAGTGTACATGTGATCGTGGTGATGTCAGGAAATCAAAGCAACATGCAATAGCCAACATACAGTTACGCACATAGTCAACATAAACATCAATTGGCAATGTACAACTTTATACAGTATTAAGTGGGCTCTCCAAAGTGATGAGCTCAATCAGTGGTTACACCCATTGGAATAAAATCTAACAGTATAGCTATAGGGCCAGCAATCAACAACAGATGCAGCTGTAGAGCTCACAGTGATTTATACTCACATTCCATACAGGTCCTCTGGCAGTCCCCCCAGGAAAGGAAATAATTATTGCCCGTTTCGTTGTCGTAGACCAAGGCATCCTCGGAGCAGATGCCGAATTTCTTGCATCCTTTAGTGTCATGCAAGAAATACCGTCTCTCAGATTCACCGTTGCAGGGAGAAGTGGAGGAATGGGGTCTTTTCTTTTCACATTGATTCTCTGTACTGTGCACTAATCCTGTATTGGAGTTGCATGGTAGAGAGAGCGAGAATTACAATGCAATCTTACTTCAAAGCAGCCATAAATCAGTGCAAACAACTTTTCATCTTCAATATGCATGGTAGTTTGCAGCTTACCAATAAATGACAAACACAAAAGAAGTGATAGGGTCGCCAGTCTACAATACTTCAGCCTCAGGAGATGCTGCATTTTCCACTTTCTCTCCGAAAAAATCAGATATTGCAAAATGTAGTGAAGATTGATGGGGTCAGAATTGGCTATGTGTAGAGCTCGAAATCTGAACAGTTTAGCTTTGTCTTTGCACTCTACCCTATAGAAAAATCTCTCACTTATATATCCACGAGCAGCGCAGCACGCCTACAAATATTACATTATCATAAACTGAATTTTTTGAATCACTTCCTCCTGGAAGCTTGAAGTTAATTATAGTTCCTCATACCGCGGATACCTAAGTACACATGCATGTGGTTTCGCAATCTATTTATGGTAACTAGTGTATAAGACACACTTCTATAGTGTTTCAGAAAATAATATATGTATACTTTGGTGGCATGCAGACCACTGCAGTTCTAGGGTTAGAACACTATAATCTTAAATACATTATATGACATGGTTGCATTTGTACCAAAGACGAAAGAAAATACAATTTCTTTTTGTGCTCTCTTTGGACAAAAGGTGTGTTCTTGTAGCAAACAAATTAAATATTTATTTTTAAAGTCTCAAACAAGCCAGTCTCAGTCCTCCCCTTCTTTCTCCTTTTTCCCTTTCTTTTTCTTTTTCTTTGGTTTAGAAGGAGTTGGCTCATCCTCCAAAGCCTCCCCTTCGGCTGTTGTGTCTGCAAGGACTTCCTCAATGTCCTCTTCTGNTCTCTCTCTCTCTCTCTCTCTCACTCACTCACTCACTCAGGTGCTGGCAGACTGTACTGGTGAAGAGTTTGAGACTATGGTGGATGTTCTTGCAAAGCTGCAATATTCCTCCACTCCTGAGGGGTTGCAAGAGATATCCACCATCATTAGTCAGCAGGCTGATCTCGGGTCAGATTTCAATCCTCAGGATAGTGAAGAGATTGATAAGTTCATCACGTGCTTCAAGCACACACTCAAGTTCTGTAAGGTAAAGTAGGTGTGGCTATGACATCATTGTATATTTATGCCATGCCCTAGTTAAAATTATTTGTACTCCTTTTAAATCATAGCTTCATACGACCTTCTAGACTGAACAGATAGACAATTGACTATACAGACTATAGGGTTGTAAGAAGCTTTGACTTTTTAGCAGCCTAAAGAGATAGCTTTGAAATTATGTTAATTTTTTTGTTCAAATTTCATTGGTATTCTTATACACTCACACTCATACTCACATACTTACACACTCACACCCTCACACCACACACCCACACACCCTCTCAGCGTGGTTCTACGGCTGGTCCGTTCGTGGAGTATCTCTCCACCAAGATCCTACCCTCTCTCTCCGCCATCGAAGAAGATCAAACTAAACAGCAACTCTTGCAGCTCTACGCTGAGGCTTTCCTCCACCCCATAGATGCTGCCATGGTGCCCGTGTGCATTGAACCAACT
Source organism: Tethya wilhelma (assembly GCA_964030475.1). Lineage (NCBI taxonomy): Eukaryota > Metazoa > Porifera > Demospongiae > Tethyida > Tethyidae > Tethya > Tethya wilhelma. Next base: position 16,358,605 of record CAXIPT010000002.1, on the reverse strand, counting down.
TTCAAAGCACTACTAGTAAGGCCTTATCTTTCAGGCCTTTGGTGTTTGTATTGTACAAGAAAGGACTAACCTTGTAAACCAGGCCTTCCTGCTATGCTTTTTGCTAAGTAATATTATACAGTGCACGAGGAGGGCCTGGCTTACGGTGCCAGGAAAGAACTGCATGAATGAACTGAAAATGATAAAAATACAGAAAGTGTCGCGAAGTGGGATATTTTTGATTGAGGAAAAAAAATTTCTGTATTCTTTTCCAAACATTTGGCGCAAAATTACGTTCAAGCTTTGCCGAATTTGTAGATATTATTTTGCCTGCATGTGTTGTGCATGTGTGCTCTATTGCATATAATAATATGGTTGCACGAATAATATTATACTGGGAATAATAAATAAAATGTTACACAGTGCAGTATACTTTTACTCATACGGTAGCTTTGTATATGTAGTAGGAATGGGCCAAATATCCCATTTATTAAGCACCCATACAAATTGTTTTTAAGATCATAAAATTAAGTAGAACAAAATGACACCCTCACACCCTCCCTTAAACTCTCCAAACTTGCTCAGAGGCTCTCTTAGACAGTTTACATGCTTAACCACAACGATTTGAAGAAGCACTTCAAAATGGAGCTTTTTGAAAATGATATGTTTGCTGAGCACATTATGAAAATGGCAAAAGCACAACCGAAAACAAAAGCAGCTGGCATTTAAAGCTAGTAAGTACCTCCATTCGAGCTTTGTTGGGTCTAAATAGCATAGTTTCATCGTCTTGTTCGAAGGGAGTCTTCTTATCTGTAGTACATTTCCTAGTAGCACTCTCTATGGCTTGCAAGTTTCAGACCTCGTTTACAAGGTTGCCATTTTGTTTTTTGTCTTGAAAAAAAACATCTGTGTTTTTTATTTGTGTCTACCGAACATGTTTTCCAGTGAACTACAGTACATCATACTGCAGTGTATAGTACACACATGATAACTTTGGAATCAGCAAAAATTCCACAAAACCAGTATTGTAACAGTGTATTTTGTTCAAAACGTATGAGCTGTGTAGTGTTTATTTCCACACACACACACACACACACACCCTTTTTTTTTTGTTCCAGGATTACATGCCACTCCCACCAGAGGTCGAAGGTGAACAGCCTAAACTCCAATTCTCAGTCGTTGAATGTCTCCTCTTTAGCTTCCATAAGTTGGTTTCCATGGCAACAGAGTTCTTGAGTGCGGATGAAAATGCCGAACGATTTAAAGACTTTAAGCAGAGGTAATAGGTCTTTGATCTCACTGTGATGTAATCATTAATAATTGTGTGATGTCATAAAAATGAATTTGTTGTGATGTCATTATGATATCATTGTAGACTGCAGTATTTTGCCCGAGGCTCTCAGACATACCACGCTCAACTGGTGATGGCATTGAAGGGAAAGAATGCTCTAGAATTAAAGGACGAACAGGTATGATGTCATCATTACATCATGTCATTTTAATACCATTACATCATCACTATGTCATAATTTTTTCCCCCATTTAGAACAAGCTTCGCAGTGTTGCCGTGAAGACAACTGCAAATATTAATGTTCTCATTAAAGACTTCTTTCACAAACCTCCAACATACAAGGCTAGTGTACAGCTGTCGTGGGGGGTCAAGGTACGGCACTAATTAACAATGAGGATGAGAGGGTAACAGTGTGGTCAATGGACTGAGAAGCCATGAGTCAGCTCACACTGAGAGTGTGTTTTGGGTTTTCTTGTCATGCTTAGTCATCACCATAATTTGAATGAGTCAGCAGTAAGAGTAGCTCTCTCTCTCTCTCTCTCTCTCTCTCTCTCTCTCTCTCTCTCTCTCTCTCCCTCCCTCCCTCTCCTTCGTTCACAGACAAGCTAAAATCCAAGGTCTCCTCTAAGTTCTCCTCTCGCTCTCACAAGCGCTACAAGCACCACTCCCTCAACGAGCTAGCCAAGACTGAGGTGGAGGTCACTAAGGAGCTGCAGGAGTACGTTGACGAGGAAGAAGAAGAAGACTCCGATGACTCTGATGACGATTTTGATTATGATGACTTGTCCAGCATCAACAGTGAGGACGAGTACCTCCTCGGGACTGTAGAGGACCAGAGTGTGGCCGTGGGACTCATGCCAGATGGTGGGTCTTGAGCTCTGTAACCACTTATACACATGTTCGTATGCTTGAGCTCTGTATCTAGTGCTCATACACACATACACATGTACACATGAGAATTAAAAATGAGATCTAGCTGAGAATCGAACCCTAGGATGTTTCAAATTCTAGTTAAAATAATGTTTGAACTACTAGAACTCATGGGAATCAGAGTACCGTATAGCGGGAAATTTTTGTAGGGGAAAAATTTTTGAGAATTTCACAGTTTGGCAGCTTTCCGCGAAAATTTTCCCCCATGAAATTGTAAGGTACGAGGTCGTCACGTAATGTTGAGACGCAATCCGTTAAAATTTTCCCCGCAAATTTCTATTCAGGACGAAAACGCAAAAATTTTCCCCCACGAAAAATTCCCGCTATACGGTATAATATAGATGTTCCCAGATTCATACATTTGAATTGTGTTTAGTATGATGACAAATGATATCCACTTAGTGCAACCTGCATTCTCTATACTCAATCTTGAATATCAGCAATCCTATCTCTCTGTTTTGTGTGCAGATGAGAACAGTCTGATGGCGTTTGCAGAATTCAACCCTGAGCTGGCAGAGATGTTGAAGAGAACCATCACCCTCTACGTCCCTATTGGAGAGAAACCCACCAACCTTCCCAACAAGTTGAACAAAAAGTCAGTGAATCACCTACAAAGATAAGAAGTTTTTGTACATGTGATGTTTGGCATTACAAGTATAAAATTTATTTTCATTCTCCCTGTATTTTCATAATATTAATTGAAATCAGTATGTTCGTTTGTCAGATTCTTTTTTAAAAGTTTTTTACACAAATCTTTATTTTATGTAGGTTTTGTTGTTTTTTTTCCCGGATTCTAGCATTGATTGAAATTAGATGTGTTCATTTGCCGTTCTTGTCTCTAGGTTTGTCAAGAGTCAGAAGGAGGGTCTCAAAGATCACGGTCTGGTGAGGGAGGATGAGAGCAACGTGGACACACTGCAGATGCACGTACGTCACTGTACCCTTTAGTCATCATGGTAACCTTTGGTTGTCTTAAACCTTAGTTGTTGTAGTAACGTTTTAAGTTGTCATGGTACCTGTAGTCATCATGGTGCATGACCTTTGTTCAGTCATACATTGAGTGGAATTACTTATAAGTTCAATTCAAAACACACACACACACACACACACACACACACACACACACACACACACACACACACACACACACACACACACACACACACACACGTATTCTCTCAATCTGTACAGGCTCAACAAGTCATGAAATGTGACTTTGAACCGGTCCGTGGTCTATCCTCAGAAGTCATTGAGGTCCTTGGTGAAAGAAGGAAGATGATCGTGTATGCCCCCATCTTCTACAAGGTTGGTGAACCTCGACCTGAGACAGACATTGCCAATTTTGCAGTCGAGGAATCATTGGGTCTACAAAGTGGCCTTACTACCATGTTCAATGAAGGTCGGTATAGTGTGTGCTGTAGATTGGGAAATTTTGCCATCAAAATTTTTTTCACCGTGTATTAATTTGAGTGGCAAAAGTCAGTTTAAATTTATGGTGATCTGTACTAATTCTGTCAAAATGACGAACATTAAATAGACCGAATTTTTTAGCTGCGAAATTTCCCAATCTGCAGTTAGCATGTGAATGGATGTAAGTGTGAGGTTGGGTTTAAACTTGCCTCAATTCGAGGAGCTGTTGTTGTGCACTGATTTGTCATGTACTTTATTTTCTCTCTCAATCCACACCAGATGCAGGGAAGGAGTCGTCCTCTGTTTCCAAAGACCAAGCTGACCCTTCTCTCTCAGTCCACGAGGTGGCAGCCAGGGCACTGGAGTCGGCGACGACTGAAGGTACACTACATAGAATACCTTATACATGTATGTAGTACAAAATTTAACATTGACGGATTGACGATTTTGGTAAGGACCACCAATATTAAATCTACGAAACAGTCATTTTTGCATAGCACATATAATTATACAGAGTATATGTATTGCTGTGTGCGCTAAGTACCAGCAAAATAATATCTACCGATCATGAATTTTTGACAATCCACCAAATTTTATTCCCGCCAATATTTTGTGCTATACGGCATGAACAATTTCCAAGCAGTTTCCCAACCAACGTACATTGTATGCAGATGATGTTGATCCATATGGATTGCTCAAAGAAGACCCCCCTCTAGCTGTACCAGAGCGGCCCCCCTCACCGGCCCCTGAAGACCTGGTCCCCCTCAATTCAAAGGATCCTGAATTTCTGAAGAGATATTGTGCCTTTAAACCAAAGTACCATGGTTACCGACAGGCCGGGTTGGTGGCTCAGAAGTTGACCATCCTCAACTATGAAACAGGTACTGTGTGGGTGTGGGTGTATGGGTGTGTGGGTGTGTGGATGTGTGGATGTGTGAGTGTGTTGACTAACGCCACTACTATACTATACCCTCACTCAGTGCTGATTGTCAGTTTTCTTTATAAATACAAGTCAATTTCTATTTACTAAATTTTTAACTAGCCTATTGAGCTAGACCCTTTAGTTGGTAGACTGCATGCACATACATAAAAAAATACTGTACCTACTTATCTACATACATACATACAGGTGAATTTGAACTTCAACCTTTTCGACTCCAGCGTAAGCTTTGTAAGAAGTATGGCAAGAGGAAACGGCCCAAGTCCCCTCCTGAGACAGACCTGACTGCTCTCACTTCGGAGGATTTCTATAACATGCCCACAATGACCCCAGAGGAGCTAAAGGAGGCACAACGGAGGAACTACGTGAAGATTACGGAAATCCCTTGTCTGTTTGTTGATGGTGAGTTTGTGGGAGGGGGTGNCTCCAAAGTGATGAGCTCAATCAGTGGTTACACCCATTGGAATAAAATCTAACAGTATAGCTATAGGGCCAGCAATCAACAACAGATGCAGCTGTAGAGCTCACAGTGATTTATACTCACATTCCATACAGGTCCTCTGGCAGTCCCCCCAGGAAAGGAAATAATTATTGCCCGTTTCGTTGTCGTAGACCAAGGCATCCTCGGAGCAGATGCCGAATTTCTTGCATCCTTTAGTGTCATGCAAGAAATACCGTCTCTCAGATTCACCGTTGCAGGGAGAAGTGGAGGAATGGGGTCTTTTCTTTTCACATTGATTCTCTGTACTGTGCACTAATCCTGTATTGGAGTTGCATGGTAGAGAGAGCGAGAATTACAATGCAATCTTACTTCAAAGCAGCCATAAATCAGTGCAAACAACTTTTCATCTTCAATATGCATGGTAGTTTGCAGCTTACCAATAAATGACAAACACAAAAGAAGTGATAGGGTCGCCAGTCTACAATACTTCAGCCTCAGGAGATGCTGCATTTTCCACTTTCTCTCCGAAAAAATCAGATATTGCAAAATGTAGTGAAGATTGATGGGGTCAGAATTGGCTATGTGTAGAGCTCGAAATCTGAACAGTTTAGCTTTGTCTTTGCACTCTACCCTATAGAAAAATCTCTCACTTATATATCCACGAGCAGCGCAGCACGCCTACAAATATTACATTATCATAAACTGAATTTTTTGAATCACTTCCTCCTGGAAGCTTGAAGTTAATTATAGTTCCTCATACCGCGGATACCTAAGTACACATGCATGTGGTTTCGCAATCTATTTATGGTAACTAGTGTATAAGACACACTTCTATAGTGTTTCAGAAAATAATATATGTATACTTTGGTGGCATGCAGACCACTGCAGTTCTAGGGTTAGAACACTATAATCTTAAATACATTATATGACATGGTTGCATTTGTACCAAAGACGAAAGAAAATACAATTTCTTTTTGTGCTCTCTTTGGACAAAAGGTGTGTTCTTGTAGCAAACAAATTAAATATTTATTTTTAAAGTCTCAAACAAGCCAGTCTCAGTCCTCCCCTTCTTTCTCCTTTTTCCCTTTCTTTTTCTTTTTCTTTGGTTTAGAAGGAGTTGGCTCATCCTCCAAAGCCTCCCCTTCGGCTGTTGTGTCTGCAAGGACTTCCTCAATGTCCTCTTCTGGCTCCCTCTTCCGCTTCTTCTTCTTCTTCTTTTTCTTGCTCTCACTAGGTGTTGCTTCACTGCAAATCATGAACACAACCTTTAAGAATGAGAATACAGCACAAACACAGGACTATACATTAATCTGATTTAGTTGCAATTAGCTTTAAAAAGGACAGGAAGAATCTTTCTCCCCCTTCCTTCGTAATAAACATGTGAACTTCATGGGAGATTAAGTTTGGTTCAATTTCAAGGAATGGCGAGCATCCACAAAATGAATTCTAAGGTTCACAACATGACACATCAAACCTTTCTCAAAGAAGGGTCTCACTTTCAAGTGTTTTGAAATTCTTGCAACTTGCACGCAAACAAAAACTGCAAGCACATGGTGAGTTCTCTATCAGGTAACAAACACCACTAGTTGAGATCAAAACAGGAATGGTAGCTAGCGATCATATAGTTCTCAGTTTTTTCAATTTTAACACATGTTCACACTAATTGCATCCATGAGTGCAAACATGTCGTAATTCAATCAGTACAACAGTGCGCTTACCAAATTCATATAATTACAATGAAAAAAAAAACATTATTAAGCTGAAGGCGTGAAACGAGGTCGTTCAACTCACCCAACAGCTGATGTGTCCATCTTCTCAGCCTCCAGTTCAGCCAGAGCCTCCTTCATGACATCAATGTTCTTTCTAGGAGTCTCTCCGCTCTCAAAGAAAGAGAGCCTCTCCTCAACTTGTGATCGGAGCTTGTCACCAAACACTGTGGTCGGAGTCTCTGCACACACAAAGCAGATCAATTACAATCATCTCTAATTAGATTAAGGTGCACATATATATATATAGGTTTGGGCCTAGAGGAAGGGAGGTGAAATACCAGATAATTATAGTCCATTAACAGAGAATTAACTCCAATTAAAAGTAAATTTAGTAATGCTAACAGAGAATTGAGACACCACACCATAGGCAGTATTGGTCTTACCCTATAATGGAGTCATGGACACCAGCAACAGCCGGTGCACGGGCTTATTTTACAGGTACACACATGAACACACCAACACTTCCCATAAGAAACAAAGCACAAAACATAAAACATGCATGCCTTGTCACACACATACAGACACACACACACACACACACAAACACACACACAGGCCAAACAAGTTTTATAATAATTCTACGAGAGAACTGTACATAAATTCAATAAACAGCAAATCCTATAGAGTGTTGTAATAACTGATCACCACATTGGCTCAATACAATTAGATTGATTACACTAAACCAAACCACAAAGCCTAGGGAATACTACCACCCACATATCTTGAACTGTAAAAGGCCAACATACACTGTTCAACATTTCATGCAACATGTTGAATGCAACATGTTGAATAGTGGTGCATTGTATTTTGCGTGCAACATTTTTGTTCAACATGTTGGAAAAAAAAGTTGAACAGTGTATGTTGGCCTTAACACTAGTATAACATATTACTATAGTATGCAGTCACATATTGGCAATAACTAACAAAATGAACAAACACACGAGTGCGCCTTTGCTGAGCTGGCAAAGCAGGTGCACATGATTAATCATCATTGTATAGTATTATGGTCACATGATTGGAATGTAATTAAGAGACTTGCCAGCTCAGCAATGGCGCGCTCGTGTCGTACCTCCTCTGGAATGGTGCATTAAGGGATTCGTTAATTCGTCACCATCAAATTAAGGTACACATATAACTCCCCATTTAACAATCGAGTCCCTTGTTAATTAGTTACTATGACGATTGAAACCAAACAACAGAGTGGGAAAGTCATAATCACTCCATTTGGACAAAATAGATGGCCGTAACATGATCAACATGGACAATGTTTTCACATGTAGATAATGGGGCAAATAACTTAATTAATACACATTGAATATTAAAGCCCAATAAATAAAAACTCCCGAAAGAAAACAGTGACAGAGCATATGCATGTACGCACCATACACGGAGATCATGATCCACGAGTTGCTAGAAAATGCTTTATTCTGATGAAATGAACGGAAGGTACTGCTAGGTGTTAGTATTACAGCACACACCAGGCAATCTGGGAACCAAACCCTAATAATGATCTTCATGAAAACAGTATGCTTACAATTTCACACTAACTAGCCGGTAGTCTAGTCCATAAAAGTGACATGGTGGTATCAGGTGAAGAAAACAGAAGACTTAATGAATGAATACTAGTTACATCACTCAAAATACACCATTTCATCCACTGAGGACATACAAAACATCATGTCCTTAAAAGACCACCAAAGAGTGTATGTGTTCAAGTGTGATTGCACGCCATGTACATGGGTATTGCTACACTTACCTGAGAAACAGTCGATTCTCGAAGCAATGGAGCATTTGTTGGCCAAATAGCGTGAAATTCTTCCTTTGTTCTTGGCTCCTGCTCTCCCAATGAAGGTAGAGTGAAAGATCAGTCCATACTTTGGTGTGTTTCCTCTAGTCTTCAAGGCTCTGTACAATTACAGAGATACAGATATAGTACTATAGAGATGCAGGGATGGGTGCATACGGGAACACATCAATTACTCTCTCTTGGACAGACATGATTGTTGGAAAAATTAAGAAACACAAACACTGATGTAAAGAGACACAGAAAAGATGACACCAAAAACCTCAAAAACCACAAAATATAATGTCGCAGATTACTAGAATATGTAACCATGCCCTTGTAACCCTTAATCTCCTACTATATATGTACATAGGTTTGTCAATTAACCCATTTCCACCGTCTACCCACTACAATACTTGGAGCATGCACGAAGCTAAGCGAGGTGGAAAATCTGAATGTCTTTACCTCTGCTACACTTGACTGCAATTCTCGCTGTCATGTGGTGGCCACGATATGGCTGGAGTAACCAGAGACAAATAATTATGAAAGGAGATATATCCAAGCATATAATATTGGTATCGACCAGTAGGTAAATCCAAGTTGATTCAGCTCAGTAGAGAGCTATGCAGCTACTCGTGCGCTTGGCTATTGAGAGATGACAGTGAATAGAAAGAACTACCGTATAGCGGGAAATTTTCGTGGGGGAAAATTTTTGCGAATTTCGCAGTTTGGCAGCTTTCCGCGTAAATTTTCCCCCACGAAATTTGTAAGGTATGTGGTCGTCACGTAATGTTGAGACGCAATCCACAAAAATTTTCCCCGCGAATTTCTATTCAAGACGAAAACGCAAAAATTTTCCCCCACGAAAATTTCCCGCTATATGGTACACTTCACTACCTATGGACATGTCCTCTTGTTTGAGACATGGCTGTGTGGCAGGAGAGGGGCAGCCCATGGCTGAAACTAAATGTATTAGTAACATGATTGGGTCTGGACATGGAGGTTAATATGGAAACAAACAACAGGAAAACAAATCCTTCCAAACTTGTCTACACCCAGTTTCAGTTGAAGGGATTGACAAAATTAACGAAGTATAGAGCATTTAGAGTACAACTAACCAGTATTCATCACGTGACCTTAACTTTCACCCAAAATTCAATTTGGTACTCAGTCTCCTCAGCTGTGTGTGTGTGTGTGCACCTTTTAGTGTAGCCAGTGTATGTGGTGCCAATGAATGATGTCCACTTCCTACCATCCCACCCACACAGTAGACTTTCACATTATGACAACTATCAGGCAATCTTCTCACACTCTTAACCAAGTACTTTTCCCTAGTAACCAAGGGCTGTGGGTCGAAAGGTCAAGCACACGACACACACACACACACACACACACACACACACACACACACACACACA
>CAXIPT010000002.1:16319065-16348630 GCA_964030475.1 Tethya wilhelma | reverse complement strand
ACACACACACACACACACACACACACACACACACACACACACACACACACACACACACACACACACACACACACACACACACACTATAGTGTGACAATAATTTTTAAAGCCTACCAATGTATGCACATGCACTCCACTTACTGCCAATCACAACAGAATACTTTCATAGGATGGATGATGGGGAATTGTCTGAGAGGAGGTTACATTATTATGATTTGTACTTAGAAAACAAAATTACGAGAAAAATTTTAAATGGCCGCTGTTGACCGACAACACTCAACCTGCAGATATTCAATTATCCTGTTTTCAGTTCTAATTTAAGTAACTGGTCACCGCATGTATACAGTTATTAATAACCATTAATTAATAAGGACAACACAATTGCCTTACTAGGCACCGGGACTAGGAAGTAAATATCAACAAAAACAACATCACATAAACACAGCAACAACCATAATCAGGTCTACACACATGCAGCTCTCAAGCACTAATGAAAATTTTCACATAGTTATTTCCCTTTTTGCCATCTCTCTTCCAGGAAGCACCATATTCATCATGAACACAGCCCTCATATGGAACTAGAATCCCAGAGGCATCACATCCTCTAACAACAAAGATTGCAATAGGAAAAAAAAATGCTAGGACATTTCCAGTTGCAGATGTTACATCACAGTGACCCTCTCCCTCCCTCCCTCCCTCCAAAAACAGAGCATCACATGTCAAACCACATAATGAAGTGATAATCAAATTCAGTTGATGTAGTGCCTCCACCAAAGGTAAACAAACATGCCCAGCAGCTCCTGGGGAACACCACAACAAGAACCACACATGCAGAAAATCACACTGGGTCATCACTAGCAGATTAGCTGTTTGAATGATGATCAAAGAAATCATCTACCATAGGATAGAAAAGATGCACATCTATCTTTACTTAGACAATTATATTTCTTTGGTTTTCTCTTATTCTCCAGAAATACCCTTTGTAAAGAAATACCCAAGGCAACAGGGAAAAGATTGCTATCTAAGACAATGAGTATTGACATGCATGATTTTTTAATGACAACAGGGCAGTTCCTACCTATTGCAGTGTTCTTATAATTTTACATAATTTCCTAGCCATGAATACCTAACCAACCTTAAAACAAGAATGACCGGATGAATGTGTTATTGCATAATCTGACGTCACCATAATAATTATTCCTACTGTACCTAGTACCTATGGAGAGTCACTGTCCAACACCACAAACCAACAACCACGTTATCTGCATGCACTCTTATCAACAAGTGTCTGTGTACATGCCGGTGTATGTAGCTGGCTGTCCTACAATCCAAACACATGCAGCCCTACAGAGTGTGGTGGTCATGTCTAGATAACCCAAGACAAGAAAACAAGTGCCTCAGTTGTGCACATGGTGCGTAGGGTAAGGGAATTCACGACGATAAAGAAACTGTAATGGGAGAAGATCAACAAGAGGAATGAATACGAACAACCATTGTCTCTCTCTCTCGCACACGCACACACGCCTTGAGAGAGTTCCGACATGAATACGACTGCTCACAAGGAAACCACTGAACTTTAACCTTCCTCTTGAGACAGTACACACTAAGATAAACCACTCTCTCCACGCACAGACTCTGAGGGACCCACAGTCTCTACCAAAAACAATTGATAAGAGATTGTGCCATGATTTTAGGCACAATAGGACTCTACCTGTAGACAGGCCAGACTTTATCTCCAGTTTCTTATCACTGTGAGGAAATCTTACCTCCATGAATACTGACTGACACAAAACAAAACAAAACACAACCACTGACCGCCTACTCATTAATCTGTCTACAGTACTCGTGATCAGCTCAAAAAAAAAAAAAAAAAGAGTTAAAGCTTGTCACCTCCAGATCCTCAACTTATGGAGCTTAGCTGGTAAAGCTTGATATGGAGAGAAATTGGCATAAGTACATGTATGCATCTACTATTGGCATTGGTGGGACTTCACCAACCCACCACTAGAATAGTGGTCAATATAAAACACAGTGGACAAAGCCATGAAGCCATAGACCCTCTCAATAAAGAAGAAGAAAACAAAACTTATTGTTTTCTTAGCAGCTACCGTCCTACACACACGAGCGGCTTGTGTGCGTGCACGTGGATACGCACACAAACTTCAAACAAAAAAAAAGAAACAATACTCCTTTGGAAACCACATCCGACGCACGCCCAATCAAAACACATGCACCGCACCGCACATACACTATAAAACACTGGTCGTATGCAGAACAATATCAGACGAAAAATCCACAATCACAATTGCATAATCATAACTTTCAGCCAGACGTGCTGCAAGAGACACACTGACGATGTTCACCATAATAATGATAATAATAATAACAATAAACTGTATCAATGATTTCCCCTCCGACCTTCTTGAAGCAGCCTACTGGTGCTGCGATTGAATCGTAATCACATTTGAGTGGGAGTCACTAGCAGGCGATGAATATTAAGAGAGAGAGGTGATGAATATTTTAAGTTAGAGTGGCACAAGTCACATTACCCCAACAGGTGTTCTGGGAGTAAGACTCTCTTTTGACCAATTACAGCCATTGCAACTTCTGATGAAAATCACGCCCCAAGGCAATGATTTTAGTTGTAGCAGTTAATTCAATTAGAAATAACCAGTTCTTACAGCAAGTACATCCAGAATTGGAGGGCTCATTAAGTTCTGACAGATGCTAAAATTACAATTTTAACTTTTACATTAATAAGAGTATTAATCCAATTAAACAAGAAATCTATATTAACGTGATTATTCGCTCAATTTACAATAAAATAACTAGAATCTGCATACGTGTGCACACCTACAGCCTACACTTTGAGTACACACCCTCCTGGCTAGAGAAGCAGAGCTTTAAGCATGATGGATTCTTACTCATTCAAATCACACACAATCTGTCTGACATCACATGCACTCAATTCCCTCTCTCCACACATCTATGTGATCGACTCTTCCTGTTATATGGTATGTACCTATACATACCTAGCTGGTAGGGTTGTGATTGCAATCAACGGTTTTCATTGCAACTAATTAGCCCATCTGGTACCCCCCTAGACCACTAACTGGCTCGTTACCTACCCCCTGGTGAGGCTAATTATGCGGAGAGAAAAACAAACACACACATGCACATTAATTAACTACCTCTAACTGACCATGTCACATAATTATAAACAAACGGCATATAATATTATAATTGCTTACTATATCATTAAACACTTTAAAAAAAAAAAGAGAGATTGATTTACAAATAAAATTCACGATCCGAAACAGACACAAACACAACACGGACTAATTAGAGAAGAATGCAAAGAACTTAATCAAATTATGCTAATGAGGACCAGGACAGCTGCATACACTTGTGCCACTAAAATGACCTCTGGAAGCACCGAGGTTAAAAAGTTCACTATAATACCTATATGGTCACCTCTGATTCCAATGCAACACATTCACATTAAGCCAATTACCATGATTATTAAATTAATACAATTCACACGGACACCAATGAATGACACCAGCTTAAGCACACATGTGTCTGGCCAAACAAATCTCCTACACCTCTTTTATCAATCTACACACCTCGCATGAATACAGGATGACACGTACAGAAAACATTAGCAACATTCATGACAAAACAAAGACAAAAACACAAGGAAACCTCGTGAATACCATCCAACAACAAACCAACACATGGTCGAGACAATAAAAGCTTAGCACCAATCATCATTGGATCTATCGTACGGTACATACATACGCACGTACCTGAAAAGAGCCTTTTCTGCTCCCAGGATCTGGACCGTACTGGCTGGATATTTGGCAAGGTTGGTGAGACTTCCAGCGTGTGAGATGAGTCGGGCCCCCACCTGTAACGTAGCAGAGAATATAATTCATGTAATTGCTGTTAAATTAGTGAATGTACACATGCCATTGTAATTTGAAAGAGAGCATAATTGTCTCTGCATGAACTACACGTTATCACGTGGAAAAAATATTTCATTTTCCTCCAGCACTCAGAGTCAGCTTTCTTGGGAGCTAATTGTCTCTGTGAGTCTGTGAGGGCAGAGGTTAGGGACAAGAAGAGGTGGGAGACATCGCTAGAGACTCAGAGCAGTCCACTACCCAATTATCTTGCAGTGGGAGTGCTAATTCTCTTGATCATGATAAAATTAATACAAATGCATAACAGACAGTGAAAGGCATTCGATCATTATTCATAGCAGAATGGCGACCGAGGAGCTAGGAGGGGGGGCTTGATTAAGGGAGCTCCAGACACTCAAAGTTAATTACCAGCCCCACACACCCAACTACTGCCACCACCTAAATTCAGATAGGTTTTTGAACGAGTGCAAGAGTCTATTGCCATGGAGTGTGTTTACTACATCATCGTGAAGGTGGTGCTAGCATCATAATGACTTTCATGGCTTGAGTCACACAGGAAGACACACACACACACACACACATGAAAGTTCATTGGAAAAAAATGTCACATGTACATGTGGCAAAACATAGCAAGTGAATGTCATGGAGTAGGAATTGGAAAGATTTCATACTTGACTTATTTAAGGCCAGAAGTTTATCATTCAAGAGACCAAATATGACTTTCAAAGCATAAAACATCAGGTAGGCGCTAAGCAAGGTCAGGTTCAGTCAGGATGACCCAGCTAGCTACCCACTGGCTATCATTTACAATATAATGGTCGTAAGTGTTGATGTTGCAATAGGCTCATCCATTGTACAACTGGCTATCGTTCAACGTCAGGTTCAGTCAGGATGACCCAGCTAGCTACCCACTGGCTATCATTTACACACACCCAGCTTTGAGTTGATGAGGCTGAGAGACCAGACCCCCCACAGTCTATGGACGATATTGGCTTACTAAAAAGTGGTGTAGGATAACCTTCACTTAGAGAGCAGCACTCAACCTGCCTACCAGACTTAGTCTAATGAGTAATGGAAATACAATAGTAGCAACAGAAAAGAGAGGGGGGGTTGAAGTCCACACACAATGTTTAGGGATGGTCCTTTGCACTACAAAGGTCTGACATTACACCGTCCATCCATACAAAAGATAATGAGCCTTTTAATAACTGCACACACTCACACTCGCACTCGCACTGTACATCCAATGTTGCATTATTCATGGAGCAATGATATTGGAGGAGGGATCAGGTGGTGCAAGAGAGAAAGATAAACCTTATCGATGTGTCTGTTTGGGCAACATACAAACAAGCAAGTCAATTTAGGACTGGGACAGCACAAGATCAGGAGAATCACCTTACGAACAACTGCCTCAGGACATACTACTTCATTATGTAGAGTTACATAATCGAAAGTACAAAATACGCATGTTGCCTCAAACCGCTAAAAACAGAAAGCCACGTGAAACGGAGTGGCAATGAGGAGTACTACACACCTCATCGAGAGCACATACCAGCGGGGACTGCCGCCATAATAACAATCTTACCTCACCCTAATCTTGTTAGCGGCAAGCGATATCATTACACACTTGTGGTTTTCTTTCGGCATGTCTAAAGTACAGAGTACTCTAATGTCCAAGCAGCATTGTGTTACAAGTTCATATACTTTGAAACAATGCACACACACACACACACACACACACACACACACACGAATACAGCCATTGAGAGACCACACACACAATGACAGGATAACTAAGATTTCCAACATCTAATACAATATTGCACTTCCAGATATACTAGCTCTCCACTTACTTGCAGTAGAAGCACACAAACAATCACGTGCAAATACAACACAGCACAACAACATGCGTATACTTGCACAACACAAAGGTACACAGCTACGGCATGGACGGATATAAGACTCCAGTAAGTCTGGAGCCTGCACTTAAGAGAAAGAGGAGTATACTCTAGTTGAGACATCTAACACCTCACGGCAGAAAGAGATGGAATTTCTACAAAGTTAGACTGTAGTTCAAGCTATTGTTATCGTTCACTTGGAAACAAGTACCACCCTACGCATGGCATGTACAACTGGATTGGCTTAGGACTGACAATATTAACATTGACTAATGATCGTGGTAGTTCACCCAAATATTGTGGCTAGAAGATTAACGTACACATGAAAATTAAAGAACTGAGGAACAACAGGAGAGTGTTAACTACAGCAACAGATAACATACATCTGCACTGACACACACACAGAGAGAGAGAGAGAGAGAGAGAGAGAGAGAGAGAGAGAGAGAGAGAACTTCCATCACCAACAACACTTCCATTTTCCATCACTTATCTTTACCACATTTACTCACTACCTAGAAAAGTAATTACTACTACAAATTAAAATACACAGAGCAACCACAGTCAAACCTCTACAGGCGCACACCATCCCATCTTGTGTAAACACATAATGGGAGCAGACACACATACAAACACAGGCCGGGTGGTACAATAACACTGGACCACCACACTGATAACTACCACCAATCTTCATCTCTTAGAGTGTATCATCAATCGCATGACAAAAGCGGGGGCATCTCCTGACAATTAGAAAACAATTAATGATTGTTCTAAGCATTATTTCAAGCAGTGGAGGATGGTAGGAATAACCCAATAAGGAGGCACACACCTTGATGATGAGAGACGACCGAGAACAAAAGGGAGCTGGAGGCTTGTTCAAACACAGCTAGCATGATAGAGTAGCATACTTTGGCTATGAAGAGAGCGTGTAATATAATATAAAATTCAAACGGTCTTAGTGTAAGTGTGGTTGCTAGGACGTGTATCATTTCGTAGAATTCCCATGGTGATTCACTGAAAAAGAAATATAGTGTATCAGAGATGGTCTCCAGTTACTCTAAATGAGTGCGAGCTACCTTTCAACAGTGAATCAAATGAATGTGATTGTCTCTAGCTACAAATGAAGAAAATACTCTAAAGTAATTAGTAGAGATTACTTCGATTCAGTATAATTGCCAATTACTCCAATTTCATAGTAATCAATAATTGCCATGTAGCCTCTTCGTATCAAATGGTGCTGGTACATGAAACAGTGTTATTGCTACATTTGTAGAATCTGGGGATTAGGATGTTACCATGAAAACCATACACACAGATTATAGTTGGTAGAACTATAACTTGGAGGAAAGTAGCCTCATGCCAAGACATTAGGGTAAACATGAAGCTATGATGGAGGGGTGCCTTTTGGCCTCTGTTTTGATGCTAGCATGATATGAGCTGTGTTCTCTCTCATGCTCTCCTCTTCCTTGTGCACGAGTGAAAGGTCAAAGAAGAGAGCCTGGGATAAAGCTAAGGAAAAAAACCCAGATCTGATTGACTGGGAAAAGAATGGGAAGAGAAATACCACTAATTTTTTGCATGTGGTTCTTAAGAATATACACATACTTAACCAGTCAGGGATGGCTAAAAACACATGCACCCTGCAAATCAATCAATGTCCCATAACCAGCACTGTGACCTTTTTATTCCCCAAAGACATAACCTATTACCTTCACTAACCAAGGTGAGCACCTTGCCACATCGTACAGCTGTTGCCTCTCAGCTGTGCTCTCCATAACATAATTATACTGATAGCTACATCATTACATTGCCATTTTAGTTCAAAACCCAAAGACTATTTATTTGTTCTCAATTGCCGCTATCAATCACAGTGTCCACAAAAACAAGTAACTAATGCTCTATTAGGAAGAGGTCATTCTTGCTTCTTGATTGGCCACATGTGAAAGACACCCAGGGGCCACAAAACAATCGCAAAACAATAATCACAAGTAAAAAAAAACATCGGAAATGTAATGAGACATAGGAATGGCCAAATCGTAAAAAGAAAGCAAACAAGATGGAATGGCTGTTTGAGTGTGTGCAGAATTCTTCCTGTGTGGGCTGCATGTAGTACTCTCTTCCAATGTTGAGTCCCTCATGTTGCCCATAGGAATAATTCTTTACACACTCTGCCAGCCATTCCATCTTGTTTGCTTTCTTTTTACGATTTGGCCATTCCTATGTCTCATTACATTTCCGATGTTTTTTTTTACTTGTTTGTTCTCATTTTTTTATAATTCTCTGAATCACATTTGAGCTCGAGTTTGTGTGTATATATACGGTAGTTACTTGTACTCTATATATCAGCATGAATATTATAGCTTGTATAATCTACTGGTATGCTATCAGTAAAGTGAAGCATCTCAGCACTGGAGGCTGGAGTGTATCTAACAAAATTTACTAGCTTTACTCATCTTCTTATAATGACAACAACATAATACGTGTATTCACCTCCTAAATATTGAAGACTGAAAGATTACAGAGAGCTCAGCACAACCAGGTAAAGCAGGCAGGCAGCGAATATTCAGATTCCAAATAACGCACACTTATATCTGGAAAATGGTCGTCACTTTGAAATGTTCAAGTAGCTAATGAATTATGCATGAGTGTAGAAATGAATGGCTGCCATACGGAGAAAGCGCTTTTTGCCGTGTATCTAGCCACCTAACGAGAGACACAGAAAAACGATACCAAAAGCACATGAAGACAAAGATACCTAGTTTATTCGTTCAAGAATCAGCTTCTGAAAGTGAACAGTCTTTGAGAAAAGTTGAGCCATGATAGAAGAAGAAGAAGAAGAAGAAGATGGAGAAAATTGGAGGTTTGGCATATTTTAGTTTGGTACTTTAGCGATGGTTTTAGGCCATGTTTTTGGGCTTGTTGGAAAGAGAATGAGCTAAATAGTAGCTTGAGAAGCCTTTTAGTGGCAAGCGCTCAGTTTTTGCAGAGTTATTCGCGTGAATATTTGTATTGCGCTAATGGGCCATCTGTGCCATTCCTATGTACCCAGTACTACCGTACTGGGAATAATTATCCTTAAACCCAACACATTGAACCCAAAAGCACACACCCACCGTGACCAACCAATCCACACACACAGCTATATATATAAATCAATGTGCTAACCGATCATTTGTGTAATTGACGATTAATGGGAAGATTAGGTCTCAAAGAGAAGGCTGCTCCTAAGCTCAGCTGGTCACACGCGTGTACACACATGCACTAGGGCCTCCAAGCATGTGAGGTGCAGCACTCCCTCGATCCCATTACTAAAATTACTCAGTTTACATTCTCGATTAGAAACGTGACCAGAATGAATTATCCGACATACTCTCTTAGTGTGCGATTGTACGTGGGAAGATAATTTACACCAAGAGGGAAAGGGGAGTGTAATGGTGGGACATTAACAGGTGATTTGATTTGTTGTAGGGAGTGGTTGCTTAGTTACTGCACATACGCACTGGGCTTCTCAGGATATGAATATCATTGACAGCTTTGAGGACATATGACAGAAGCACAGCAGTATGCAAACACTCCTTAGCATACCTTACTTGTACTAAGAACAACTCAAATTGCAACAGTAGGATTGTGGGAAAGGGTCGACAAAATCAAATGTTCGTATCACCCATATACCATAGTAGTAACTAGATGTGACGATCCTTTACCAAACCTACAAGAACAGTGCTTGCACAAGCTAATGTACTCTCACCTGTTCACCAATAAGAGTGGTGAGGTTAGGAGCCACATTGTTCATCTTGGAGGAGAGATACTCACTCAGCTGCTTACGATATTCAGCTAGTTCAATCACCCGGGTGGCAAAACGCTCAATGTTGATCAAATCAATTGGAGATATGTCCATACCTGCAATGAAAAACGGGAGTGAAAATGCAAGACTTGCAAGTTTATATCTATGCATATAATTATGTTGTACAAAACTTCAAATTTCTTACCCATGGACACCCTAGCAGCTTCAAATATAGCTTGTACTTTAGTGGAGTCCATGACAATCTCCTCAAGGTCATCCAGCCTCTCATCCGTGAGGTCCTTCCTGGATCCTATGAACTTGACCACCTTGGCATAGAGGTGATTGTCAGGAATTATCTTCACCAGCTCAGGAAAATGGTAAGAATACCACTCTCTAAAAGAGGGAGTGTACACCATACAAGTCACACTAGTAAATCATTGCCCCATAAATGCAGTGTACGGACCTTATTCTCATGGAGAAGGTATTGATGTCCTTGTCCAGCTGGTCCAACAAACTGATGGACTGGATGATCATATTGTCCACTCTGTGGACGTTGAACTTCACCTTGGCTCTGGAGTAGCTGTGGCCTAGACCAAGCTGGGCCTTGGCAGCTGAGGGAGCTGTGAGTCCACTGACCAGCTTAGTGAAGTAGAGACGAATACCACGAGTCAGCTCAGACACAACACCACCTGCATGGATGATGAAAGAGTAGATAAGAAAAAAAATAAATCAAGGAGGTATGTACTACAGAATACCATAGTAAATCATTGTGGCGTATTATGTTCTCACAAGTTACCATCCTGCATGGTACTTTACATATAAGCAGCAAGTCATTTAAAATCAATTTTGATCTTTATAAGAGGGGTATGCTATCAGACTCAAGCACAAATTAATGTAAATGAAGTTTTGCATACTCCAGAGAGATCTGTACAGTATTGAATTTGAGTATTTTATTAAGTACTTGGTTTACTCGATCCTTCAAAAACAGGTGAGGGAACTGTTACTGTAGGTTATCAACATGAGCTTTCGAGCATAGCAAAGCTTTGCAATGCTCATAAGCTCCTGCTATCAAGTACAACACACCTGATGTGCACTGTATGTCCAGTGTCTCTTGGATGGCTCCTCCTAGCTTAGGGTCTGAAACTCCCAATGTTACTTTGGCTTTCTTCTTGCCTTGAGGAATGTTGTTCATCAGAAAACCTTTCAAGTCTTCATGGACAACACCTGTTGGAACAGCACAAGAGAGAGTCTCAACAAATTGGACTGATATGGCCATACAAATACATTGAGTTCATTTTACAGTATGTGGTAAATGATTGGGCACATTCAATCACTATGTACAAATTATGTCAATTCATGTCTTCATGGACTATATCAAACTGAAGTGTGAAACACATGACACAATATACCCCCGGTATTAAAACACTGCAGATGTATATGAGCTAACCTTCAGATATGCAGTTGACATTCTCCAATGCATTGGCACCGGTCTTGAATGGAGAGAAAGCCTCTAGAGAAATCATTGAACCAAACCGGGCAAAGTCCAGCACAGCTTCTTGCACCTCAGGCAGGAGAGATCCAATGTCTTCCACATCTTGACAACGGAAGATTGCATACCCCGAGGCATGTTCAAACAACACAAAGACCACCTATAGATATCAGAGAGGAGGAAACGGTAAACATACGCAGCAAAAATGAGAGATCCAAAAACATACCATGTTATCTTTGTCTTTTGGCCACGTGGGTCTCAAGCAATGGTTTCCGTATATTATCCGCTGCACCTAGTTTTACGGGAAATTTGTAACGGTACACGTGAGTAAGTGGTCGCTCTCTTGCCAGATCATCTTTGGGTTTTTCATTCTACAACGAATTTTGAATCATATAGTAAAGAAAGAGGTAACAATAAACTAAGAATAAATACTACTGTACCATAGAGAATGACTGTTCCTACATGAATTGAAGTTTCCTGGGAAGTTTAGGTTTTTATCATGTTGTCTCACCCCACACTTTTTTAATATAATTTTTTCATCATAATTATGAGTTATTTATGAGGTAGTACTGAATTGGTCTGTCTGAATACAACCATAATACTCTAGTGTTGTTTTTTCCCCTTCCAATAGGGCTATGTCTTTAAGTGGTGACATTGATGGTGCTGCTACACTTTATGCACAGCTGGAAGGAGCCTGGAACTCAGGTGACTATGTCACTGTTGAACAGCTACTCCCACGAATGAAAATCCTACTTTTGAACTTGTCGTTTCTTCCGACTGGAGGCAAAGAAGATCTTGACAAGCGTGAACTAGTCCTTGCTAGGAATACACTTGAAATAGGTGCCCTCTGTAGCATTGAGAAGAGAGATATCCCATCATTCCAGCGTTACGTAGCTCAACTCAAATGCTACTACTTTGATTATGGTTCTTTGTTGGACGAGTCAGCCTACAAGTACCAGATTCTAGGACTCAATCTTCTTAGTCTGTTGGCTCAGAACAGGGTGGCCGAGTTTCACACAGAGATGGAGCTGCTCTCGGTTGAAGAGCACAGAAACGTTTACATCAAACACCCGATATCTCTAGAGCAGTTCCTCATGGAGGGGAGCTTCCATAAGGTGTTCCTTTCCAAGGGTAATGTCCCTGCTGAAAACTATAACTTCTTCATCAATATCCTCATTGATACCATTAGGGATGAGATTGCTTCATGTGCTGAGAAGGCGTACACACAGGTGAGAAGAATTTGTTTATCATGTTATTGTGTAGTGTATGTGCATTAATTGGAATTCTCACAACATACCCGATAGTAATGATCATAATGTTGCTTTTGTTCTTCAGATATCAGTGAGTGAGGCTGCAAAGATGTTACTAGTCAGTTCAGAGAATGAACTAGCTGAGTATGCAACAAAGAGAGACTGGAAGCAAGATACCTCAGGGCAATTCTTCGTCTTCTCTCAAGAAGAGAAGAAAGAAGACCTTCACTTTATTAGAAACAGTGAACTTGTTTGTCAGGCACTAGGATATGCTAGGGAACTGGAGAAAATAGTATAGAAGTTTAGGGCATTTTACATAACCTACCTCCTCATTGAGCTCACATGATATGTGCTGTTTATCGTTAATTTAGAGGATTCCCCAGTGGTCATGTGACTACTACTACTTTCCAAAAACACAGTCAAAGAGTCAGTGTCTAGTAGTCTCCCCTAGTCTCCTCTAGTTTCCCCCTTTCCGGAGGTCTGGCTCGCGAGACTAAGTGTCTAGTACGTCTGTGATGGATTTGGAATCGATAATTGGAGGAGGCAAGAATGCTAGCGAAGAGGAGTTGAGTATGCTGCATGGATTTATGCAAAAAATTCCACTGAAAATTCTCAAAGCTAAAGCCGACAGTCGTGTGTGGCCTACTGAGGTGCAGCCTATGACTATCAAGGTATATGTTAAAACTCCTGATGGTGAGACTCTTTGTATAGAGACTGAACCCACAAAAGGAATCAGAGAAATCAAATCTCAGATTTCAAAATTAATTGATGTGCGATGTGAACGACAAAAACTGTTTCTTAATGGAAAGTTGTTAATCGATAATAGTCCTCATGGAATGCTTACAAAAGAGGATACTAAAGATCTTGCCAGCTTTAATATTCGTGAGGGAACTTCACTTGACCTGTTTTTCACAAATGTAAATGAAAAGATAGTCTATGTAAGGAGATCCAATGGTAATATTCTTGCATTAAATGTTACCTCCTCAACTACAGTAAAAGATATAAAGTTAATGGTTGAGATACAAGCATGTATACCTGTAGATAAGCAAAGGCTTATCATGGGTGACAGAATGTTTGCTGATAGCGATATAGTGCTGTATTGGGGCACACAGAACCACTCAACACTGTATGTTTTGGAACCAGATGAATTGATTGTGTTCGTGAAGATTCCAACAGATAAAATAATTACATGTTATTTGACATCACATAAAACTATTGCTCAACTAAAGCAAGTTGTGTTCAGTCAAGAACACATACCTATTGAGCGCCAATCCATTTATTTCTGCTCCATACTCCTTGCTGATGATCAAACTCTAGAGGATTATTCCATTCAACCTGGATCTTTTCTGTATATTGCATGGTCAGATACTATCCAGATAACATTAAATTTCATTACTGGATACAATGATATTGTACACTTTACAGTAATGCCTAGTGATACAATTTTTGAAATAAAAAAGAAAATCCAAGAGCTAAATCAAAAATACCCTGTGGAACAACAGTACATATATTATGCAGGATGTCTTCTCAAGGATGATCACACTTTGACTCAATGTAATGTAAGAAATATGTCTACCTTGCATGTTATGAACGATGGTAACACCTGGAATCATATATACCTATTCATCAAATGTTTAGATGGAAAAGCTTTATCCATGAGTCACTGGGATCTTCATAACATTAGAGCACTCAAACGGAAAATATCCCTTCGAAAAAGAGTACCAGTGTATCAACAAAAACTATACTTAGAGAGTCAAGAACTAGATGACCAAAAAAGGTTGTCTGACTATGGTATCAAGAATGGAGCTACTCTACAGCTTTGCTTACCTGGAAGATATAGAGTTTCTGTTATTCATCAAGATGGGCATGTTGTATCACAGGAAATAGCCCTAAATGACTCTGTTGAAGATTTCAAAAGTCAAATTTTGACCACATTTAATGTTAAACAAGAACAATGGGAGCTTTTTTTCGCTGGTCAACACCTGAGTGGTAATGACCATAAAATGAGAGATTACCATGTGCAAAGCGGGTCATTGATTTATGTACTGAATCGGTCAGAAAGTTCTGAGGAAAAGCTAGTTTATCTTCATCTTCCCTCAGGAGAGGTGAGAAGCCATGTAGTAAGGATATCAAGCACCATTAGGGAGACCAAAATGACTCTCATTGGGAAAGACTCAAAGCAACAGCAACTAATGTTTGCTGGAAAGCCCCTTGAAGATGACCTCATACTACAAGATTGTGGAATTGAGAATGGTTCAGTACTACACTCTGTGTATGGACTACGATCAAAAATGACAATAGCCATCAAACACTCTACAAACAGTATTGAAGTGACACCATCAATTACCATAGGGGAAATCAAAACTAAGATTCAAGATCATAAATGCAATAGCTCAGATTATCAACTCTTCTATGGCCAATGCCAACTCGACAATGCTTGGTCTCTGCAGGACTACTTTATCCAAGATAGTGCTACTTTGCAGCTATTTAATCCAGACAATGATGTTTGTCTCTTTATCCAGAGCTCGACTGAGAAAGTAATGAGTCTTATTGTTTCACGAAGTATCACTGGTTCTCAACTCAAAAAGAAGATTAAAAAGTTGTTGAAGATACCTTCAATGAATCAGAGTCTCTTCTTAAGTGAGAAAATACTCGAAGATCACTCAACACTGTATGGCACACATCGATGTACAGTTGCTTCACTATATATCCCACAACCTGAAGAAATGCTTGTCAAGCTTCAGTCAACTTTTACTAGAACGTTCACTTTGATAGTATCACAGTTCATTGCTGTTTGTGATCTCAAGGTCAAGATCCAAGAACATCAAAATGTTTCTTTGAGCAAGCAAAAGCTCATATTTGACCAAAAAGAGCTTGATAATGACTGCTCACTGTCAGAATGCAATGTCACCCCGGGATCTACCATTCTTCTTCTCATGCCAGATGACATCTTTCTACACATTATGGTATTATCTCAAGAAACACAGTTTTTGCTCCCAGCCAAACCTACTAATACAATTGCAGATATAAAACGAAAAATAGCTCTTATGTTGAATATATCAATGGATCAACAAAGGCTCTTGTTCAAAATGAAGAGCCTTGAAAACCGCCGCACTCTACATGACTGTAAAGTGGTAGGTGGGTCAACACTTTTTCTTGCTACTTATTCACTTAATACAACAGGTACTTCAAAAATGAATGTTTTTATCAGTACGTCTCAGTTAGGTGAAAGCCCAATGACTGTTGAACCAAGCATCACCATTCCTGAGCTCAAGCAACAGATCTCTGCAGAGTATGGAATACTGCCGAGTCAGCAGAAATTAGTTTGTGGTGATCAAACCCTTCGTGATGAAGACCATCTCTTAGACTATGACATCAACGTTGGATCCATAGTGCGTGTTGTTTCTCCAGGTAACATGCTCATTTTTATTAAACCTGTGGAGGATAACAAATCCTTCACACTCACAGTCACACAGACTACCATAGTCCGTACAATCAAAAAGATGATTCATACTAAGACTGGCATGCCATCAGATGAGCAGCAGCTTACCTTTTATAACCAAGTGCTAGAGGATAACCGTACTCTTCTTCAGTGTAACGTTGGTCAACTATCAACACTGATTCTGCTCCATCTCACTGAATTTCACGTCTATGTTCAACTTCTCAGTGGTAAAGTTGTTACACAGTGTGTATCACAAGAGACCATAGTTGGAGAATTGAAAAAAACCATCAGTTTAAATGACTCCCCTTATCCAACTTCACTACTTTTCAATGGAAAAGAGTTGAGTGATGCTCATACATTAGCAGAGTATTGTGTACAAAATGAGTCAATACTTTACCAAGTATGTGGTTTTCAGGAAAATTTGCAGCTGTTTCTAAACTCACCACATATCAAGACCCCTATGCTGGAGGTTTCTCCATTGATAACTATTCTTGAAGCAAAAACTATGCTCTACAACTATGAAAATTTGTCTGTAGATGAACAAGAATTTTTTCTCCATGACAAACAGCTTGAAAATCATTTGACTTTCATGGACTACAATGTACTAAACAAGTCCACTATCAATGTACAGCTAGTTAAGCCTGGAGAGATGATACTCACAATAAATTCACTGGATTCTGACCGTAAGTGGAAGTCAACATTTCAATTGACTATACCTCGTTCAGCAACGATAGAAGATACAAAGACTAAAATAGCTGAAGTTGAGAGCATACCTCTGGAAAGAATGGCTATGTACGTATCAGGCAAGTGGGAACGGCTGAAAAGTAATAGAACTTTAGCAGATTATAATTTACCAAAAGTTGCTGAACTAGAAGTAGTAGGCCAGTGTCGCAGAGGAGTCCCAATCTTTGTTCAAACCTCAACAGGAGACACTGTTAGAGTGGTTGTCATGCCAATAACCACAGTGAAACAGCTTCGTGTAATGATAGAAGAACAACATGGCATATCTGTTGGGCCATTGCAATTGGTTTATGCAAACCAGCAACTTGAAGATAAAAAAATGATGAAAGACTACAAATTGCTGAACGAAGCTACAGTTCATATGCTAGAACCAGAGGAAGTGATAATAAATGTACGAACAAGAGAAAATGAGTTTCAGGTGATTGTCTCCAGTTCACTAACAGTTTCACAGCTTAAGTCCAAACTGTATGATCAGACTAGTATCCAGCCAGAAGAGCAGCTACTCTCTATCTCCAAGATGGGTTCTGAGCTTAATGATGACGAAACTCTATTACAATGTGGCATCAAAAGTGGTGTCTTGCTTCATCTTGCCAAAGGAAAAGCTAAAGACGGCATTAAAGTCATTCTTCATACTTCAGAGGGACGGAAATTCTTAACAGTAAACCCTGAACAGTTAGTTATCAAATTCAAGTCAAGGGTTCGTGAAATAACTTACATACCTGAACACCAACAGAGCATCATTTTTGCCAGTCAACATCTTGAAGATCAGCATACCTTACAACACTTCAATATATCTGCTCACTGCCAACTGTACATCTTAAAGGAAGATGAACTACTCATCTATGTCAAACTTGCTGATGAGGATAGCAGTGACAGTATGATTTCTCTAATTGTTACACAATCAATTACGATTGAAGATGTAAAGAAGGAATTTATGTCTCATCATGAGCCTTCACGCAGAGCCTTTGCCATAGCATATCAGAAAATGAATCTGATGTGGGATCCAGACGATTGCTTTGAATTGTATAAACTCATGTACAGACAAATCATATTTGATGGTAGAATACAAGAAGATGAAAAGACATTGTGTCAGTGTGAAATTCAAAATGAATCTCTCCTTTTTATTGTACAACAATTTCCATTAATCAAAGTTATTCTTGAAACATCTGATTGTGCAGCTGTTCCAATAAAGCTAAATCCATCATTACAGATTCAAAAAATCAAATCTGTAATTGCTGATCATGAAGACACAGAAATAGCACCAGATCAACAAAAGTTAGTCTATGCTGGCCAGCAATTGGATGATGATCGAAACCTAGCCAACTATAATATCCAAGACGATTCCAAGCTCCATGCCCTGAAATCCAATGAAGTACTTCTCTTTGTCACAACTCCAGACAGTGAAACAGTCATCATTACGGTGAACTTGGAGAGTACCATCCAAGAAGTTAAAGATACAATTGAAGACGCACTGTGTATATCTGCTGATACACAGGAGTTGGTTCACATGGGCGTGACACTGAAGGACCACAAAAAGCTCTCTCACTACTGTAACCAAACTTGCTCCATGATTTATGTTGTCCTAGCAACTAACCCAAGGATAACTATCAAAGTCCTAACTTCAACTGAGAAGGAGTTCGATATTCGGGTTATGGAGTCACTACCAATTCATGAGCTCCGTGAATGCATCCAAGACCAAGAGGGCATACCTACAGATCAACAGATCAGACTCGTCCATGAATCCCAAGAACTAGAAGATAACCACACACTGAGTGACTACAAAATAACAGAATACAGTGTTGTTCACCTTGAAATAGGTGAGTACACTTTCTCTTACTATCAATTTCTCTAAGTGTATGGTACTCATTACCACACTGTTCGAACAGGCTATGCACATATATTGCCCATGCAGTGAATCCCCAATTACATTACCTCTTTATTCTTGTAGCCACTGTCCCTGAGGTTGCATCAAATGACTCCCAACAAGTGCCAGTTGTTCAAGATGAGAGTATAGTAGCTGAAACTGGGACAGCAGAATCTGTGGGAGAAGAACCAAAACTTGAAAATATTGATGTAGACAAACATGGCAAGCATTCTCAGGTATAATATTGTGCGACTCACAAATAGAGGAGATTACAAACAAGTTCTAATTAGAGCCATGCAATTATGTAAACACTTGAATTGCTGATTCAAAATTTACCGGGACCAACTCGTTACATACGTACATTGTGCCCCTTGGCCCGGAACCTCCTCTGTCAAGTATAGTGTGTGCTAGTCTCACGTAGCCAGTCCCTCTCTAATCTTGGCTCCACACGCAGCAAAAAATAGAGATGGGCTGGCTATGTGAGACTAAGTGTGTGCTTGTGTTGTATGTGGTGTGCACTATTTGGATACAATATACACTAGAACTGTATTATAACTTCTTAAATGTCTACTTTTGTCCTCTATATACAGGGGGGTATTATTGAGGAAGAGCCTGCCCCTCTTGAAATAACAGATGATCTCTCCCTGGTGCAAGATACAGAGGAACATGGCGACAACACAGACCACCCTCACTATGTGACTGGCACTTCTAACTCCCCACATCAAAATCATCTAAAGCTGGATATTGATATAGATAAGGTATATTACTACTGCTCATAATGTGAAATCCCCGCATAATACTATGTAGCTGTATTCCATGCTCATGGTCACTTATAAACTGTTGTGCACTCATAAAAAGCATGCAAACATAAGCCTGAGAATGATTTGGTAATATTTGTTCATAACATGATAGTACATGTCACTGTAAACAATTGTGGCAGACACCCTATGCTGCCAGATGTATTGTTCCAACACCACAATACAAATCATATAATGGTGCGCTCAGATGTAAGTGTCATGACATCATAATAATTAATATGTTATCCATACTACTTACTAGCCTCGTCCCCAGGCTCCCCTTTGACGTTTCACTCACAGAAAGGAGAAGGGGAGCCTGGTGTCTGAATCTATACCAAATCCTAATAACAACGACCACCATGTTATAGGATGCAGCTGAAGAAAGATCAATAAAGGAGACATCAGAAAAATCTATTCAAACCATATCAGATCTTGCTACAGATGGTCCACATGAGTACGAAAGTCAACACAAGAACAGGAAACTGGTATGTACATTGTAACTAGAATCAATGTTCATATTAATTTATCACTTGTAACAACCTCGAATTGTGATCAAATTATTTCTAACATACCGATATGTTTACACAAATATACATGTAGCACAAGCAATGTAGCAGACATCAGCAAAACCTCCCACAGGATTTAGTAAGAACTCAGAACTCAGAAACAGGCAAACTCAAACACCTATTTGGTATATGCAATTGTAATCACATTCTATGTAGTAGTGTGGTATTATTATTGTTGTATCTTCAGGCATCGTTAATGGTAACCCATGTGCGTGGATTGTGATATTCTTACTCAGTCTTGTCATTCTAGAAGGTGCAGGTATGTTATAGAGACAATAGTTTTACCAATATACATCTATTAGTGATGTATGTTCTTCATCTTCAGCTCTATATTGGTATTGGTCTACTACCAACCAGAACTCCCCATTCACAATTCCTCACTCATTAGAAAGTGAATGTCCTGTGGATAAAGGAACCTCTGTACCTAGTTTCACGAGCAGCTGCAGCAATTTGGATCAAACTAGAGGTACTAAAAACCATTACTGCTGTCTACATGATCATACTATTATAGTAGACTGTCAGTAGTTGATTACAGGGTTTTTCCCCACGATATCTTATCAGAGTGGTGCCAGAGAAAACATCAAAGCATTATTGTGGTTTTAATACATATTTTTAATTATAATTAACCACATCAAAGTAAATTTAGCATGACCAGACTGAGAGTGATGCAGCACCGCTCTGACAAGCTTCAGGGAGAACCCTGGGTTAATGTACGGTATAGTTTTCTTTTTTGTTGGTTTGTTTGTTTTTCAGTTTTTTAATTTTAATTTCATTTTGTAGTGTAACTTTCAGTATTTTCATGTATCTTATCCATTCAACGTTAGTAGTGCTGAATATTGTTACCTTCTTACAGGCTGCAACATAATAAATCATACTGAACACAAGCAAAATTTGCTAGAAGTAATATCTAAATATGGAAGCTCACAAGAGTGG
Source organism: Tethya wilhelma (assembly GCA_964030475.1). Lineage (NCBI taxonomy): Eukaryota > Metazoa > Porifera > Demospongiae > Tethyida > Tethyidae > Tethya > Tethya wilhelma. The sequence goes on along the minus strand of CAXIPT010000002.1, from coordinate 16,327,943 downwards.
TGTAATTTTCTTGCTATAAGTGAGGAAAGATGCACTGATATTCGGCACTCACAAAGTGAAGAAAGTAATCGAAAGTGGGATATAACTGATGCCTTCTTAATGGAGAAGGTTAATCCTTGTTGGGAACAAATAGTTTGTATATTGTGCAAGTTACAGAGAAACGTATATGCACTTGGTGTAGCTCAACAATTTGGTGTAAATTTTACTCTTGCATGTATTTCTAATTAAGTAACAACTAATTTCTTTTCTATATAATTGATTTTCCCAGCTTTTTTGTTGATGTTAGGCAGGTAAGTAATATCCATGGTAATATATACAATGTGTAAGTTATGGCACGTGACAAATGGTCATTTTTACGCATGCGCAGAAACGCCGTACAAGCATGGGATTATCCCTGCAATTTGCAGTTTGCAACGGCATCGCAATGGAATGACGAGGCAGGAATTTCGGTTGATTCCCGCAAGTATCCTGGTTTTTGTCAAAGGACATATCTAACATTGTGTAGGCTAAAGAACCGTCAACGTAAAGCAGTAATCCAAACATGTCAGTAACTTTCAAGGTAAACAAAGTTGATGTCAACAAGACGAAACTACCTGCCGCTGATGTTGATGTGGTTCTTAGACATCGCTGCGGTGGAGTGAGCCCTGAAGCTAGCTCCAAGTTCACTCGTTTGTCTGTGAAGGAAATGCCAAAGTATACGAGACCTATTGGAATCGACAACGGTCTTGTGTCAGCTGTTCATAGTTGCTGGAGTAACCACTACCCGCTAGTTCTTTCACCTGACATCATTTGGTTGCGCATAGCACAGGGTCTAGCTCAACATATCAACGAGAATGCTGAAAAACTAAGGAGACATTTCGTTGAGCACGAAGGAAAGAAAGAGCTCCTTGTGTTTCGAGATGATTTCCAAAAAGGATCTCCTCTGAATGCTTGGCCTGAAGTCTTCAATGATTTTTCCGAGCAAATCCGCAGGCATATTGGTGACAAGACTCACGACCTTCTAACACCATCATTCTCAACAACTGGTCCTGTTGAGAAGGCTGCAGCTCAAGTTGTCATGATGGATTGTTTCAAGCAGTACTTCAGCTATGGAATGGTGTGTATATTTGTGGTATTCCTGAAATCACTCTTGAAGGAACAGTTGACGACTGGAAAAAGCTTCGGGAGAAGGTATCCCTTCTTGCAGACTATGATTTGAACTGGTGGATCGAGGCTTTGGAGCCTGTGCTAGATCAGTTTGTGGCAGCAGCATCTGGAAGTATCGATCGAGACTTCTGGTGCCGAATCTATCACCAGCATGGTGGACAACAACCTTATGCTCCAGGTCCTTTTGTAACTGGGTGGATCCTTACTCTGTTCCCTTATGGAAGATCAAAGCAAAGGAACGAATTCTTGACCCTCTGGAGAGAAAAAGATCCTGCTTCTCATGCTGCTGAAGAACCAAAAGGTGGCTGGCCACGTGGTTCTCCTAACACTGACAGAAGAGGGTTTGAACATTACCAATTTCCTCCAGGGGTATGTTCTACACCTTTCAAATGGAAGAAAAGTGTGAGTGATAAAGGAATGCCAATGTATTTCTATGCTGGGTTCATGACTGTCAGCCAAGACCCTTCCACTATGGCATTACGACCAGAGATAGGATGGGCTGTTGCTGATGAAAAGAATTTTGATGATGCAAAATCAAAATCTAAGAGGCTTTGGTAACAATAAGTTTGGCCAAAAGAAACTTGCAAGATATTGTACAACTCGTGTTTATACAATGGCCATGGAATATTAACTATAGATATCATCTTGTGAATGGATAACATTATAATATTGTGTATGCTTGCTACAGTAAAATGTGCACTGAAATAATTAAGTCCACATTTATACCAAACACTATACTATTGGAGTCCTCTGTTAATTCTCACACTATGTATACACATAAGAATTAATTAACTTGTACTGTTTAATATTATTAGCCTAAAGTCTAGACCTGTTTCCTGTCTGTGATCTCCCTCTCTTGTTTACTTTTTTTGGGAAAAGGCCAGTATAAGGCTTCAGTACTATACATTCATATTTCTGGCTAAAGTGGCACTATGAATGTACAAACTCAAAATTATGCAAGATATATTGTCATAGTAACTTGACCTATAGACTAACACTTAGTCGGCTGATGTGGTTGTGTCATAAAAGATTATAGAAAAGGAGGGAGGAAGCCGGCTTGACGAGACTCGTACTCCAGACCCGACATGTGGTCTATTACGCATGCGCAGAAATTCCAATCGTCTTCCGTAGTAGCTGGATGCGCGCCAGAGCCATGTAATTTGTAATCGCGTGACAATGCAGGAATTAGGTAGATTCCCCCAATCCTATTATGCATATATAGATCATATGATATGCCAAAGACACTCGCTATCCATATCGTTACAGGCTGAACAAAGTGAAACATGCCTGTAACTTTCAAAGTAAACAAAGTTGATGTCAACAAGACGAAACTACAAGCCGCAGATGTTGGTGCTGTTCTCAAACATCGCTGCGGTGGAGTAAGCCCAGAAGCTAGCTCCAAGATCACTCGTTTGTCTGTGAAGGAAATGCCAGACTACACGAGTCCTATCGGAATCGACAACGGTCTTATATCAGCGATTCATAGTTGCTGGAGTAACCACTACCCGCTAGTTCTTTCACCTGACATCATTTGGTTGTGCATAGCACAGGGTCTAGCTCAACACATCAACGAGAATGCTGAAAAACTAAGGAGTCATTTCGTTGAGCATGAAGGAAAGAAAAAGCTCCTTGTGTTTCGAGATGATTTCCAAAAAGGATCTCCTCTGAATGCTTGGCCTGAAGTCTTCGATGATTTCTCCGAGCAAATCCGCAGGCATATTGGTGACAAGACTCACGACCTTCTAACACCATCGTTCTCAACAACTGGTCCTGTAGAGAAGGCTGCAGCTCAAGTCGTCATGATGGATTGTTTCAAGCAGTACTTCAGCTATGAAATGGTATGTATTTGTGGTATTCCTGAAATCACTCTTGAAGGAACAGTTGACGACTGGAAAAAGCTTCGGGAGAAGGTATCCCTTCTTGCAGACTATGATTTGAACTGGTGGATCGAGGCTTTGGAGCCTGTGCTAGATCAGTTTGTGGCAGCAGCATCTGGAAGTATCGATCGAGACTTCTGGTGCCGAATCTATCACCAGCATGGTGGACAACAACCTTATGCTCCAGGTCCTTTTGTAACTGGATGGATCCTTACTCTATTTCCTTATGGAAGATCAAAGCAAAGGAACGAATTCTTGACCCTCTGGAGGGAAAAAGATCCTGCTTCTCATGCTGCTGAAGAACCAAAAGGTGGCTGGCCATTTGGATCCCCTAACACTGACAGAAGAGGGTTTGAACACTACCAATTTCCTCCAGGGGTATGTTCTACACCTTTCACATGGAAGAAAAGTGTGAGTGATAAAGGAATGCCAATGTATTTCTATGCTGGGTTCATGACTGTCAGCCAAGACCCTTCCACTATGGCATTACGACCAGAGATAGGATGGGCTGTTGCTGATGAAAAGAATTTTGATGATGCAAAATCAAAATCTGAGAGGATTTGGTAATACTGTAATTTTTGGATATTAATATTAAGTCTTACCATATATGGACAACTAGTAAGTACATGGCATAATATTATATAATTAATATGGGCATTGCTTATTCTGATTGCTAGTGACATTGAACAATTGTTATGTATACAAACGGAATTGTTTGTGCTTTGATATCAACTTTAAAAAACATTGTAACATCTGTGGATATCTGGTTAAATAAGAACAATGTCATGCACACACACATAATCTGTCATTGCTTTAATATAAGCCTTCAAGTTCCAGTACACAATGGCATAATTGGATCGCATGGCAAATGCTACTATATATATATATATATATATACAGTAAATGGACACTGACATTATACCAAGCACTCACAGAAAGTGATGATCCCATTACAAATTTTACATAATGTTCTAGCTACCAACAAACAGGTTCCATGTGCATGCATGGACAATATAATATATAGTACTCTCTATTAGCCTAAAAATCTAGACCTGTTTCCTGTTCGTGATCTTCTCCCTCTCTTGTTTACTTCCTCTGGGAAAAGGGAAGGCTTCCGGACATGAATCCCTCTACCCAAAGGAGTATGAGCCCTCAACACGGCTTCCCTAGCCTGGCCAATGGTAACAGCCACCCATCCAGCACTGGATAGGACCACATCAGCAGCACTCTTATCCCAGCCTACACCACACACACTAACAGGATGAGAATAGAGCCGAGGAAACTGATCTAGTCTGCTTTTGTCTCCAGTTGGAATCTGTTTGTATGACATTAATTTTATAGATTAGCTAGTGTGACACAATCAGAGGAGCTTTCACTGACTTTGAGGAGATGGGATCCAAGATTTTTGCAGTACACACTCTCAGCATAGATGATCTTTGAGACTTGGATGGGAAGATATGATGCAGCAAATACTGTGAAGTATGCTGACACTGGGCCCTAATGGAGTGTATGTACAATAACATGTATAGTCACAAGATGCTATGAACAGGCAACACCAAGAATTAAATTGGTCTACACCACAAATATATAGCTATGATAAAACTTACTAATTCATAGTCTAGTCTCGCCAGACCTCCAATAAACATACACTGTCCTGGTTTCAAGATGAATGTTCGTGGTTTGACGGTTTTCTTTGGTATTGCTAGCTTCAACTCCCGAGTTGTCAGGTGATTGACAAGCTGAGCATGTAAAATAAAAGATAGAAGCAAACAATAATAAACCAGACCTACACTTTATTCTTATTTTATATATATACCTGAGCATCATTAATAGCTCCAGGTGTGTCGTACAACCAAAATCTGTTCATTGGAGAAGCATTCTTGTCAACAGGATGATTCTTCTTCTGACCAATTCCAATTTCCTCAAGAATCCCACCCATCTCTGTATCTTGTAAACCCTTTGCCTCCTTTGGACTTATATTCTCATCATTGTCAAACTCAAGCTTTTCATCCTCAAAAAAACCTGCAGAGAAAGCACACCATCAGTGCTAGCACATTAGTATAGTGTCAAATTTACTTGTTTCCGGCAAGTATTTCTTCGGTTCTGTTTCAATCCTTTTCATCTGACGCATCAGTCTTCGTCTCTTTCCAACGGACATGATAGGGAAACTGAGCAGCCCCAGAGTGGTTCCGGGCCAGAGAGAGATAGTAGCCATCGGGGCACTGACTCTGTTGTCAGTGTTCACCTGACCGGGCTTGGCTCCACACAACAGCACAAGCAATTCATTGAAGAGCGACGATTTCCCAACATTAGTGCATCCAAGGAGGTACACATCTCCTCGGCTACCCCACTTCTCAACAACCTCTTCTGCAAGTTTTTTCACTCCTGCTCCAGTCTTTGCGCTGATGAAATGGACTCCCGTAACTGTACAACCACGAAGGCTGGACCTCATACAACTTTTCACGATCAAGTCTTTGAACATGTTCCAGAATGAGGGCTTCAGCGTCTTTGGGAAGAGATCAATCTTGTTTGCTACAATCATAACACGACTGTCAGCCGACACTAGAGTGTGAAGGTCAGGGAAGATGCTTCCAGGAAAGTCCACAACATCTACCATAAGAAGGATGAGAGCACGCTTGTCCTTTAGCTGGGAGAGATGATGCTTATAGTCGTCTGCTTTGAGAGTGATATTCAAAGCTGTGTTATAATGTTTCAGAGAAAAACATCTCTGGCACACCAGTGGCAATTTGCTGTCAGTGACTGATGAAGACTGGTTCTCTGCCCAAATTGAATCATCTGTAGCATCATTTGAAGGACAATTGGTCTCAACAAGATCTTCCACATGTGCCCTCCATTCATCAATCTTGATCTGGGGTACAAACCCAGGTAGTGCAGGGTCAGAACCTTGTAGGATAGCACCACACCCACTACAGGTGAGATCGTCCGCTGAAGTAACAGGTTTGTCACATAAATGGTTCGGTTGTGAATCGACTTTCCACTCACTAGTGCTGTGCTTTTCTGGTGCTAAGTCTGAAGATAAGAGTCTAGTAGTTTGGAGACTACAGGTATCATGGTGATGAACAGAGAGTCCACATGATTTGGATGAGTTCCTAATCCAGTGGCTGTTGGTACATGCAGAATCAACTTGAAATGGTCGAACTACGTGTCCACAGTTAGCTGAAGCCAAGAAGAGTGGGGAAGTTCTTGAATAGAGTCGCCTACAAAATTGAAGACCAATCCTCTCCATCAGATTTGGTCCACGTGGTTTACTCTCTAATTGTACGTCCAATGTAATATTGAAACCAGTTTGATTCTCTAATTAAACGAAACAACAAAGTAATATTGAAGATTAAAATACAAAGGCAAATCATGTATGGAAACCCACTGGTAAGAGAAGAGAGCTTCCCAGGCGGTGCTAGAGGTCACCATTACAGCCAAGGAAGACACAGTCATGAGTGGAGGGAATCACCAGCCTGGAGAGGTAGAGAGATTTCACACAGTCAAAGCAGTCCAGCCATGATGAACATACCTGGAGCAGCTCCAGGTCAAGTCACTCAGTACCACCAACCATTACCCCACCAACAGCAACAGCAACAGTTATTTAGTACACCCCTGCCACAAGTACTATCTTCACAGCAGTCTGTGCCTCCTCCATCTGAGCCTAAAGATTCTGGTAAAGACATTTGTATAACACAGTGCGTAGAGAGCCAGGTTGGAGCTAGCACTCGATCTAGGCTGTACTGTTAAGAGTACTGGTAAATTAAGATACTATAACTAGGTAATACAAAATTAATAGGAAACTATACTCACTACTGACTCTCTTGACACTACATTTGTTGTATTTCTATTACAGTTGAAACAGGTGAACCATCAACATTTAACTAACCTTTGCATAATCTTGCTTTCCCTTCTCAGAGAACTATCTCTTTGGAGAAATAGCATCTGACAAGCAGCCAGTAGTTCCCACCCGTCCACTATGGCAACCTGGATGGAAGGCCTCGTCAATAGTAGTCACTGTACCAAAGCTCTATCAACCTCCAGCAACTTCTGATAGCCAGACATCCCATGAGGAGTCAAGGTGTATGCTGAGTTAGATGTTATAATTACCATAATTATAGCAGATAAATTTGGTAGAATCAAATCACCAAATTTAATATTACCAATCATGTTAAAATGAAATTTTATGTCTGCCAAATTTACCTGCTATACGTACGTAATGGTATACTATTTGTAATGTGTATGAAGTAATTTTGGGTCTGCTGCTCTCTCTGATACCCTTGCTCATTCACATGCATGCACACAGTGTCTCCAGCTCCCTGGACCATCCTCGTGACAATAGTGGAAACAACCTGGTCCTCCATTGTGTGGATATGCGAAACCATATTGAGGTTTTAAAGTCAGCCATTGCTTCTCTTCCCAGCAAACCAGACAACATTGTATGTTCACTAGTACTTCAATCATTACAATGCTAATATTTATGCATGATCGTTACTTTTCAGCGTCCAGGTTCCACTGACGATCTTCCTCCAATGCCATCGCGGTATTACAACCCCCAGAAGAGCAAGAAACAACGCTACAATCCAATAGAACCTCCCAAGTATATACACGATAATATGACTGTGTATTCTAGCTATCAATGTTTTTTTTTGGCTTCCAGGCTCAAACTACCACAAATCAATTTAGACCGAAAATCACTCAGTCTTCTACAGAGAAAGAGCACTGCAGCAATATGCATGCACTGTGGATATGAAGGTACTTACATATCCATGTTCATATTAATTTATTGATTTGAGTAGCATGTATAAAATATCTTCATGGATTATACATGCACCTGGGATATGAAGGTGCCTCATCCATGTATCTACACAGCCATCTCCATGTTATTTATTTGTCATGTAATTGTTTGTTCTTCAGAGTCATCAACTCAGGCTCTAAACATCCTCACAGATGTTCTTGGAGACTATCTTAACAAGCTGTGTAAGCTTCTACGGACTACCAGTGATGAGCAAGCTGAGAGTGGCTCTCTTGGGTTTCAAGATGCCCTCGACCAGTCCCTCTATCAGAGTGGTGTGGGAGGGAAGGCAGAGCTGCAGAGGTACTGGCAGACCAGTGTGAAGGAGCACATGAGAAGACTTCAGATTGAAGCAGAGGAGTGTGTTGAGAAGTATGACAAGGCAACTGTAAGTCTATGGGTATGCAAGAGAAAACTGATTGACATAGATTGTCTTTGTTTCCCTGATAGGATCCATCTGGTGCGAAAGGCAGGAGGTAGGCTCATACAATAAACTGTTCCTAATATTATGGTGTGTCTCATTTGGAGAACCTCTCTCTCACTGTGTCCATGCAGCTCCTCCAAGGTACCTTCATCACTACCTCTATCAAAGGCAACCAAACAAGATCACTTTGACATTAGACTGCCTTCCATTTGGCCTGCTGTAAGTCACTCAAAGTGGGACTGTTATCATATGGTGCATTGTAAAATGATCCAGTTCTCCTTCCATTGTAGCCCACTCCTGATGTGGGCTCTGGCTTAGGAGAGGAAGAGATCCCTCTGGACACTGTCATGCAGCAGGCTAACCTAGACAATGTATTTCCTGTGAGTTATATCCCTTGGATGTTGGATGCAAATCAATTTATTCTGGTTTCTTTCTCTACAGACTAAGACTCCTGATCTTGGAGGACCATGTAAGCTAGAGTGTTTATGGCCTCACATTACCTGTGTACATTAGATAAAGTTGATAAACTAAGTTTTAACATTTCTCCCCTCACACACACACACACACACACACACACACACACACACACACACACACACACACACACACACACACACACACACACACACACACACACAC